>QFDD01001055.1:0-33972 GCA_006871305.1 Vachellia collinsii
ATGCTATATTGTTGAAGGTTCAAGGCTATTTTTTAATAAGCTCCCATGCCTCCTCAGCAGTTAAATCAATGAGAGAGCCCCCCGAGCAGCATCCCACATCCCCTTGTCTTGGGTCTTAAGTCTATCATAAAAGTATCGGATTAATTGTTTATCTGGAATTTGATGGTGAAGACATCCAGAAAGCAAGTCTTGAAAACGGTTCTAGAAGTCATATAGTGACTCATCATAGTCTTGTTTTGCAGAGTATAGCTCTTTCCTCGATGTGGAAGTTTGTGAAGTGGGGAAATACTTCTCCAATAATGCTTTTTTGATGTTGTTCCAGTTATGGTAAGCATTTGCCATATGTTGAGGCAAGCTCACATACCATTCTCATGCTTTGCCCTCTAGAGACAAATGAAATACCTTTCAAAGAACCTCATCCATACTAGCCCCAACTGGCTTCATGCTAGAGCAAACTATAGAGAGAAATTTCAGATGATTGTACGGGTCTTCACCTGTCAAACCATAAAGTTTAGGCAAAGAATTAAGTAGTGGAGCTTTGATTTCAAAATTGATATCAACATTAGGGCATGTAACATTAAAAGGATCATAGTTTGCATCAGAAGTAGTGGCTTCCATAATGATTCTTCTTCTAGGGTTACCTTCATTATTCTCATCCACTCTATCATGTTCCATGTTATGTCCATTGACTCTTCTATTATTTCCACCATTGGTATTATTAGCAGGTTGATTTATGTCACCTAAGTCAACCTCCAAATGTGAACTAGTTGAATTGTCTGGTTCAACCTTAGGATCACTAAAAGCACTAGATTCACTAACGGACAAGTGAGACTTGTGTGAAAGATTTTCCTTTTTAATTATAATCTCACTAGCTTTTTATACTCTTTGATCTTATTTAACTTCCCTTAAAGACTTTTGAAGCTTAGGATTAGAAGGAAATAGAGTTTTAGATCTATTCCTTCTTGGCATAAACAATCAACCAATCAATGTATGAAAGAATGCAGGGAGATGCACAAGTATATTTAAAACCAATTAAGAAAGATCCAAGAAAATGAAGAGGTAAATAAGACTGAGATATGTGATGAAATGCAAGTGTCTAAATCTATATGTAAAACAAAGTACAATAAAGATACTTGGTAGAATTTTTTTTATTTTCTTTTAAATGAAAAAAATGTGATGAAAAACCAAAGACAACTGCAAACCGCTTAAAAAAAATGCAAAACCTAACAAAAAAATTAAAATAAAAGACTCAACAAATGAACCCCAATCAAGGTCACTTGACGCTTAATTAACGACAACGACGCCACTTGAAGGATGGATTGTTTGTCACTTTAGGTCAACTTCAAAAAATTAAACGAATTAATGTGATACAATTACAATCCAGGTCGTACTCATTTCAATGAGCCTAAAAATGAAATTGAATCCTAAAAAATAAATGTAAGCAACCTAAACTAAAAATTAATTTGAAAAATTGCTAACTAAATGTTATGAATTAAATTGAAATTACAATACTTTTTTTTAATATTTTTATATGAAATTTCTGAAAATGAACGATTGTAAAAAAATAGAAATGAAACATACAAACAAACAATAATAGCAACCAATCCTCCAACTCAACAACATAGGCAATCCTCACTTCAATAGATACATGAATTAAAATAATGAATTAAGAATTATAACAAGCTTTAATCCAACAACCGAGCCACCTCTAATTGTCAAAAAATATTTTCCAAAATTCCAACTTACTAACTGTAACCAGAATGGTAAAATAAAATTAAGGATAATAAAAACCAATGTTTAGTTGTAACTCTTAAGTTCAAAATAACAAAATTAAAGCTAGCAAGGGATAATATGATCCAAGATTTCAAGCTACCTTAAAAAATTACAATATGTTAACTCCAAAATCAATACAAATGTTATATCACAACATTATAATTGAAATTAAAGCTACAATCAGTTTAATATTGAGTGCTAAACAATAATCCAGTCATAATAATCTCCAAAATATAATCACATTAAACAATAAAATTATTCCAATAATTAGAAAAACTATCCCAAGACCTAGGAATTGTTAAACAATTACTGGACAACAAATTAAAGTAATTAAAATTCTCTTTTGAAGATTCAAGCTTCTGCCATTGTTGTTGAATTGGAAAATTATGGAGTACTGGCCAAGATTTGCCATGAAGAATTCCAATATTGACATTGTGCTACAGACTGATAAAAGAATGGAGGGATAATGAGGAATGGAAGGAAAATTAAGAATGGAGGAATAACAGAGGAAGAAGATAAGTTTTTGGGATGGAGGAAGGACAAAAAATGGATGAAGAAGGAAGCCTCTAGAGGTGCACCATCACTGGTTGTAAAGTCTACAATGTATGTTTGGTGGCTCCTTCCCAGTCTGATATTTTCCACCCTACAAAACTGATTCGGGTGAAGAAAAACGAAACTGTACGCGTTTGGTCCTTGGCTGGAGTTTCTGAAATTTGGGTCCTTCTCTAACATTAATTTTGGTCCTCCGCTGATGTTTCTGGAATTTAGATTTGCATTAGCTTGGTTCTTCGCTGACATTTCCAAATTTCAGGTCCTTGTCTTTCATTAACTTGGGTCATGAAATAATTTTTTTTTTTAAATTTATCTTTTGATCCCTAATTCTTCCAATGGTACCTACAATGAAAATTGATATGAGTAGCATCAAAAGTCTTAAAAATCAATAATTTAACAAAATGATAAAAATGTGACCATTTTACCCTTAATTAGCTTTAATTTAATATAATTGCCTTTAATCATAATTAATGCAATTTAACTCAATAAAAGCCCAAAAATAACACTAAAATCCCCTAAAATGCTACAAATTCACTTGATAGAACCTTATTAATTCAAAGGCTCAAAGAGGAAAAAAAACCTAAGTGGGACTCGACAGAGCAAGATGGAAGTCATGAGGTGCAAGAACACAAGAAATCATATGAATACGACCCGAGATTTTGGAAGCAGGGATATGTCGAGATATCAACATGACGGCGAGAAGCAAAAATGGCCTATGAAGGGAAGCACATACAAAGAGTGCAAGAAAGTGGAGAAGGAGAGAAAATGAGGTGTTAGCGAACCAAAAATAGAAGACGAAAGGGTGGGAGTTATGAGAAAAGACACCTTTTCGTTTGCAATCGACGCACCTCATCATTGCACCCTCAAAGAACATGCCTATCTTGTCAGATCTAAGAAGACATGGGCGTCTCAGATAACGACACGTCACATACTTGAACCAACTATCACTTACACTTGTCTAGAGCGAAGCGACAGCTTGCTCCATACTTTTCCTTTCCATATGCCATGGACAGAAAGAGTGGAGGATTATTGTAGGCCTAAAAAATGACTTGGGCCAAACCAAATGAACGCCCAATGAAGAAGACCAACCCAAGACGTGGTTCATTAGGAGCTCCAATGGTCAAGCATCACGACAGCGTAAGAGACTATACTTGGAGCTTGTGTCCGCCGCCAGCTCGCCTCAATCTTGGACTAGATAGTGAAGATCCGAAGATCCAGCAACCACTATTCCAATATTTTCGGGGGTCATTGGACATAACCAATAGGCAACTACAGTCGGCGACCATCTCTTTATTTTTACTTCACCTTTCATTGTAAACACACTGAAGACTCTATATTCAATATAGTTCTTTTGCTCTCTACTATTAGGTGCACTGTGTTCATGATCATCCCTCATTCATCTCTCTGGCTCTGATCTGCTGTAGGATTCATTGCACACCCAGACTATTTCATCAATACAGTCTGTCTTCACCCCCTTTGTTCATCTTACATCGTCTGCAATAGTTAAATTTTATTGATTTTGCATTGTCAATGGTCCAATTTCCTTTAATTTCATTTAATTCGAATCATTTACTAAAATTCATACAAACAGTGATTTAACCTCTATTTGGTCTATACCCAAAAGGTTCTTAGTTCATTTATTACTGATATTCACAAAATGGGTTATGATTATTGAAAAATGGAAAAAGATTTGGGAAAATAGCATTTGGGTCACGAAGAGAAGAAATAATGAAAAAGCCCTAGCAAAAAGTTTCTCACTAAAATGTTTCGAGGGACCTGAGTGAAAGAGATTTCATTTATACAATTATCATTTTACGGTTTTACCCTCATGCATTAATGATTGTTGTTTAACTTGTCAATGTTTTATGATGAAATATGAGATATTAACCTAGGGCATTAATACATTTATTCAACGAATAAGAACTTTTCAGTAACTGCGAACCGACTTTTCAATTGTTCCTTGTGAAATATGGGATATCAACCAACATACATGGACTTGTCCTTGATGCCAATGTTACCTGTCATTCACTCTACATGTGGTTGTCAATCAATTATCAAGGATAAAACCGTGATTGAATAAATGGAATCTCTTTCGTTCATGTTCTTTGGGACTTTTTAGTAAGGGTACTTTTTGCTGGGACTTTTCATTATTTCTTCCTTTCCTTGGACCCGAAAACCCACAAGATTTGGGCTTATGAAGAGTAAACCCAGATTACATGGGGTTTACACTCCCCAGGCTTCGTACCTGTACGGGCCTACAGGCCTTTTCTATGTTTTTTTTGGTGATAACCCCCATGTTTGTTTTTGCCCGAAGATAAGCCCTTTTATTATTGAGGGAAAAAACTCTCAAATCTGAGAATATTTTGCGGTGCGTGGCTCGCTCCCCCTGAATCTTAACGTTGTCTGATCCTCACTTCCCCGTGCTTCCTATATCTTTCATCTGATATAGTTCACACTTACCGTTACTGTCCAAAGCAGAGGTCAGGTTCGTTATCCTTCTTCTCTCTTTAATTCGAGATTCTGTGTTTTTGTTCTTGCTATTCTTTAGGGTTAGGTTTAATAGTGTGGTTTTGCCTCTTGCGCGTTGTAATTTCACTATTTGGACGGATTGCTTTATCATTTCTCCCTTTTCCGGATATTGATGCTTCTCTTTTTCACATCCTCTCGATTAGACGTCGAATTGAAGCTCATGTTTCCTTAGCGTCCTGGCCTCGAGAGGCATTTGTGATCCAAATAGGTCTATGGATGAGATATGGCAAATTTATATGTTTTGTCCGTATTCTGGCCTTGGTTGTTGGTATTGTATGGAAGCATGACTGCCATTTTTTTCCCAGCTGAAAATTTTTACCAGTGAGAAGCGTTTATTATCTAATGGAAATATTAGTTGGTAGCCCATTGCACGGTTCTTAATCAATGTCTTAGGAGTTAGGATACGAAGACTGAGTCTTACTATGCTTGTAATTGAATGAATTTTGGAAGTTGTGATTTACATTCACTTGCTGTATGCTTGACGTGAATGTTGTATTAGTCTTGTAAGTAAGATTTTAATATTAGATTTATTGAGTTATGTGAGAGTAAAATTCCAAGGTGCTATTTAATTCTGAAACATCTGAGAAGTTGAGTGTGATCTGTGAAATATTGATTCAGAAAAAAAGCCACATCAATTGATAAGGTCATCCACCTAATGTCACCTTCACTGCGAACTGCCTCACTGAGTTGAATATGTACGTTTACAGCATGAATTTAAAATATTCATTACTAAAATCTGCATATGGTTGGAGTCCCAAAATATCATCTCCTTTCCTTAACAACAACACGTCAAATCTGAAAGAGGCAGATAAGAAGGATTTCTTATTCTGTATATGCTTCATAGTCTAGTTTCGATACTATTAGATTGTGCCAGTGCCATAGTCAGTTTGTAGCTTTCCTGTGCTTAAAACTTGAAATAAAGAAAGGGGAACTTGTGTTGGATGGTGTCAGTACTCAGTAACAGTTGTGTCACGTGCTGTGGTGAGGGGGGGAGATGTGGTGGAGGAATCTGTAATTTTTGAAGCAGTTCAGTAGATGGAAGGAGCCAGAGCAGGGAACATTATGAGATGACATTTTATGCTGTTAGAATGGTAGATAAACAGCTGTATGGTTCAGTAAAAAGAAGATATACAGATATTCAGCTCAGATAATAGTTGTAGATGAATAAACTGGCATGGAAAAGGCGGTTCTTTTAGGAGAGTGAATGCTATGAAATTATTATATTTTGGATGCTTGGATTATTATGCTAAGATGTTAAAGCCTCCAATCATGGACAATTGGCTTTCCAAGAATATACGTGCATTTCTCCAATGCAATTGTGAATTGTCGCTTCCACTGGCAACATGCAGCTGGCTTTTGAGTTCTCCTTATGAATTTCTCCTCTTCTTAGTTGTCTTTTCCTATGATCTATTTCTGCATACCCTTGTGAGAGGAAAAATATCTCTCATGAAGCTTACCTTAGTGCCCTTTGTGTGCCAAATGCCAATCTCTTAGTCTTTGATATTCATCAATAGATAACCATTCAGCCCAATTACTGAAAAGGTGGAGTGATATTATTCCCATTTCTTTTACCTACACTTATCTTGATTGGGAACGTAAGGATGTGAGCCAAGGACTAATCCTTTTTTTCTGGTGCGGTGTACAGTGATGTTTGATTGATGTGAGATGGCTTGCCTGTTGAACATTGCATACTCTTTACTGTTGGAATTTGGGGTTTTCATGTTTGGAAGGGGAAGTAAGGGATTTGGTTTGGCTTGTGGATGATTTTGGATGTGTGGTTGTGATGTGGACAGGGAGGAGGCGGCAGCAGGTGGTGTTGGTTGTGTTGGTAGTTTTGCTGATCATTTGTGGTAGAAGTTAGGGAAGGTAAATTTTGAAAATGAGTTCTGACAGCAGGAGCCGGAGCCGGAGCAGAAGCAGGAGTCCAATGGATCGAAAGATCCGTTCTGATCGATTTTCCTATCGTGATGCGCCTTACAGGAGAGATTCACGCAGGGGTTTCAGGTTTTTTTAGATTTAACTGTTTACTTACTGTTTCCATTGTCTACTATTTGAACTGGTTAGGGAAGCTGAAGATGATTGAAACTATGTTTTCTAAAAGGGGCCTTGGATTCATATGATATCTTCTCTAATATCTTAAGTTTGACATGGTGAGGATTATTGTGAATTTCACAGTTGTTATAGCTTTCCTATGTAGACAGAATGCTGTATCTATAAGGAGCTGCGTAGAATCTAGTCTACATGCAGTATATCTGGATTTATTTTATTCATGGGGAGAATTGATGCTCTGAATTGATTTTTTTTGGGGATATTTTGTTAATTTTGGAACTTATATAAGATAATGGAATTTTTATTTTTATTTTATTTTGGAATAATGTCTTCTTTCTTCCTGTGGCTATTGCTTTGACTGGTTTGAGATTTTATGAATATGTTTTAGTAATTTTTGACTGCATAAATTCTTGGAGTCTTCTGACAAGCCTTTTGATCTAGAATATATGAACTCTTATGGTGCAGCTGTAACCCATATGTGATTTTTCTTTCAGCCGAGACAATTTGTGCAAGAACTGCAAAAGGCCCGGCCATTATGCTAGAGAATGCCCTAATGTTGCAATCTGCCACAACTGTGGCCTACCTGGGTGTGTAATTTATTCTCTGTATCTTCATTTCCCTCTGTTTTGTTTCCCACCTACCATATGTAGCATTCCATTTTTCTACTCTACCGTTTTGAATCTCGAAGCTGAAAGAACAGTTTTATTTATTTACGGTAGAGTTAATGTTATTTTCATGCTATGATTGTATCCATTATCATGCCTTTTGACTTCTCTGTCTAATCTCTATTGCTTTGCTTTTAAATACTTTGCCAGTCACATTGCTTCTGAATGCACAACGAAATCACTGTGCTGGAATTGTCGAGAACCTGGCCACATGGCCAACAACTGTCCAAATGAGGGCATTTGCCATACCTGTGGTAAAGCTGGACATCGTGCCAGAGAATGTACGGCGCCTCCATTGCCTCCAGGGGACTTGAGGTTGTGTAATAACTGTTACAAGCAGGGCCACATTGCTGCAGACTGTACAAATGAGAAGGCATGCAACAACTGTAGGAAGACTGGCCACCTGGCACGTGATTGTCCAAACGACCCCATTTGTAACCTATGCAATGTTTCTGGGCATGTGGCTAGACAATGTCCAAAATCCAATCTTCTTGGAGACCGCAGTGGGGGTGCTCGTGGTGGTGGGTACCGTGATGTGGTATGTAGAAACTGCCAGCAGTTGGGTCACATGAGTAGGGATTGCATGGGGCCCTTAATGATATGTCACAATTGTGGGGGCCGAGGTCACCTGGCATATGAGTGCCCTTCGGGTCGGTTTATGGATCGTTACCCAAGGAGGTACTGATGGATGACAGGTGGTGGGTTTGAGCTTATAGGATTATTTTTCTGATTTTTGCTGAGCTTGGCTTGCTCAAGGGTTTAGAAAATCTTAAGATTGAACCTAATAGCGTCTGTGTTGGTTTTGATCTTTTGCTTGGTAGATACATATGTGGATCTATTGGTATTATTCTAGGATTTGATTATGCCTGTTCTTCGAATAAGATGTTTGCTGTTGATCAGAGATGTGCTATCACATGTTTTTGTGTTACCTGATGGGGCGTTGTTATGATTGCACTTGGTTCTGTTTTCCCTTTTTTTTTGGTTTTTGGGATAGCATGACGTATGTTGATGGTAAATTTTGAAGGAGATGAATTAGCGACTGGATCCGGGTGGTGGACATATTTGGTCTTTTAATTACAAATGTTGCTCGAGCCCATCTAAGTTAGGAATTCTGCCAGCCCAATGAGTTGGGTGTGCCGCATTTCCTGATCGTAAATTGCTGGGTGTTGGCTGAATCTATGGGAATGATTGAGTTTACCGTCTGTAAAAATGATGCCCGCTCATGATTGAATTTACCATTTGTTGCTTCTTAGATGCCAAAGTAAACGCAAAACTAATGTATGCATAATTCGTGTGGGAGATTGCGGGCATTTGTGGAGAGGCAATATCTTTATAGCAATTAGAATTAGGACTTACACTATTGTATTAATAATTTATTAAGAATTAAGAAGTTCAAAAATTTCAGGTAAAAAAAAAGTTCAATTAATTTACACTTCCTTTCCCCGAAATGATGACTTCTCAAAAAGAAAAAATTAGAAGAATGAGATGGGTTTGTTGGGTGTTTCCCTCAGAAGCGTAAACAGCGAGGGAAGAAGACTATACGACAGTGCCAGTACTCTTGTCTCTCTCTTTGAGCAGTAGCGTTAACGTCAGTGCTCAACATTTCCCCATGAAAAGCCAACGTACACCTTTCCTTCCAAATATAATGATAGACACCCTCCACAGAGTCAGACTTCACGAATTCCCCCAAACCCTAGACGGCTTCCCAACCATTCATTACATCATTCCTCGTTACCTTAAAAAGAGCATCCATGCCAAGTTCACCCACACGCTCAACAATAGCATAAATAAACATAGGGTTAAAAAGATTGAAATGTCCCTTCAAGGACAATGAAGTGATGAACAGAGTAAAGATGAGCGATGGCTAGCGTCAGAAGAGGACGTAAATGATGGTTGAGGAGAACCATTGGCAACAAAGGAGGACATGGCTGATAACAAAGTAGGATGGTGGTCTGCAATGGTGGACGATAGTGGAAAGTGGTGTTTAGCGGTGACGGACTGTGGTCAACAGCAGGGGAGAATGACGAGCAACAGTTAACATTGGACAAGGATGGAGAAGAGGGAATAAGAACAAAGCTTCAATCTTTTGACGAGGATTACACTAATGTTCCTTACTTTCATTCTAATCTTGGATATAAAGAAAATCACAGGATTTAGTGCAATCGGACTGCACATTTTAAGGTTCATCCGCATGTAAAAACAGTGGCAACCGCATAATTGTCAAAAGGTGTCAGAAGTGGGATTTGAACCCACGCCCTCTTTCGAAGACCAGAACTTGAGTCTGGCGCCTTAGACCACTCGGCCATCCTGACTGTTTGATCATGCTTGAAATTTTTTTATTTACGTTAGATTGTCAATTACCGAAAGGCAACATTTCGCCCATGTGGAAAGTTGATAACTATGGACTTCAGTGATTCAACAAGTGGCTCCATGGAGATTGTTTGATCAAGCAAACACTAGCAGCACTCATGAGGAGTAGGGAATCCGTATTCGCAAGACCCCATTGACGCATTGAAGATTGCAGACGCCTTAGCTGATTGAATCTCGCCTTCTCGTACATGGTTCAAACCTTTTACTTTTTCTGAATTTTGTTTCGTAATCTTGTTTCAGTTTGCCACTGTCTATCTTGGCAGCAAATCATGATAATTATAATTTGATCACTTTGCTAGTTCGTGATCCGTCCTTTTGTATATGGAATAATTTTCAGGCTAGCACATTGCGCTTATACTTGACCTGCATATTATATTTGACTATTCTATCATAGGGAGATAATTTTCCGCAGGTTATTGCTTTGGAGAGATTTAGACCAATGTTGGCATCATCGGTTCTTCTATTACGTCCTTGAGTGCAGCTTCTAGTGGTTCAATTGATGTCTTCGAATTGTTAGTATAGCCCCAGCAAAACCGTCTTCTAAGTCGTACAATCGATTCTGACAGATCAGATAAGTTTTTTTTTTCTTTTTTCTTTTTGTCTTTGTATTGGCTGCAGAACTTTCCATGTCAGGAGGTTTAGAGGCATAACAAGCCAGGGTTTGAACTAAAGTATGAACAAAATTTTCACTTCTTTTCTCTTGCTCCACTTTTGCTCCCTAGAGCTGGCTGTTTCTTCTGTAAGCAAATTTGATACAGAAGTAACGAAGCAATAAAGCAATGCTGATGCACTTTACTCTAGCATACTTGCATCAGGAGTTTGAGATGCGCTGTTGCTCCCTGGAGCTGGCCTTTTTCTTCTGTAAACAGCCTAGGAGACTAATGCTTTCTAACTTGCAGGATATTGATAAAGAGACAGGAGAACCTAAAATGCCAGTGAACACACAAAGGAGGCTCTTGGCTACAGAGTTTTTAGAGCAATTTATCTGATGCTTTAGGAAAACCGAATCCAAGCCTAAATGCTTGTGTTCTATGTTGAAGATTGTTATAATTTTATCATCTGTAAAGAATCTTGTTTGTAAAGTTGGAGAATGTAAGGGTCAAAAAACAGACCAATTACAGATACAGAGAAAGATAGTTCGAGCTAGCTAATGATTTGAAACTCCCTTTTTCTTAACCTTCCGCAATAATCAAATCTTGTTTCTCCATTCGACTTCCAGGAGAGACGGGTTCGGTTGGTCCAGGTTAGAAGAAACGTACGTCTGTATTGCAAAATTAATAATTTTCCCCCCAACAGAATCAATAATTTAAAGTTAGATTTTACTAATATGATAGCTCCAGGTATCATAGAAAACTATCTTGCTAAAGTTTTCCTTGACCTCTAAGTTAAAGTTATAATTAATAAGAATAAATTAAGCAATCAAAGCTTTGTGATCCAATGACATTAATCACCTCCCTTAAATATTCCAAGGGCACCTTTCTGCTGCTCCATCAAGTTCAGCTTCACACACTTCCTTATGCCATACCCATCAAATCTCCTGGCTAGGACCATGCATCCCCCCACACATGATTCCTTATTACTATGTCAGGTCTTAATGGCAACTCAAAACCCTCCTCAAACAGAGCACAGTTCCTCTATCTCCATAGCCACCAGCAACATACTCCAAATACCACACTCCTAATTTTTTTTAGGTACAAACTCCTGTTTCCTTTTAAATAGAGCGGCCAAACAGGCCGAACCCGACAGGCTAGACCCGTTTTGACAGCTCATTTATCAGTGATTTCGTTGTCCTTTTCCTTAACGGCAGCATTTCAAGCTCTCATCATTAAGCCCAAAGTTCAAATGGCAGGTGTGGAGTTTCCTAGAAGCCCGGACATTAGCAGATTCTTGAAACGAATGAAATTGGTTGGCCCACAATGATTGGGCCTGGTCCAATTTTAAATGGCCTACCTTTATTCATTTTCATTCAGTATGACAAAAAGGGAGGAAAAAAAGTAAAAAACCCCAAAACCACATTTGATTCTGATGCCCCCCGATTTGCAATCGGAAGCTCGATTTCACCACAGGAATGACAAACCCTGCCGAGGATCCTCCCTCGCCCTCGCGGTGCATCCCGCCGCTGACGTCGCCTGCCACCGTTGAAGACATGCCACTCGCCCGGAGAGATGACGCAGATGAAGCCAAGACCCTTCTACACTGTGACGAAGCGGAAGGGAAGCCATCCTCTCCTGTCCCACCTGCTTCCAGGTTGGTTCTTGGCAGATAGTAATTGCCTGCTTTACTTGAATTATTCGAAAGGGTAATCTTAATAACCAGAAAGTGGAATATCATCAGTGAGATTTTCTTGTTGATGTTTCCCCTAGTTTTTTTCATGTCAACCTCTTCACAAATTATTCTTCTTATTCCTTGTCTTTTGGTTGGGAGTGGGTTTGCGCTGGGATACTTTCTTGTTATGGAACGATAGAGCTGCACACTTGCTTTTTGTTTATAGTGCATTGTTTGTAGGCTTGTGTCATTCTTTACTGGCGCATGAACAACTCTATAATTTTGTTCCCCGTTTTGGGTGCCCATCTTGACGTTTCTAGGGAAGCACCAGAGGAAATCAATGTAGCAATTGCTGTGGAGACTAAAAGGTTGGAGGAGGAGGAGGAGGAGGCAGTCAAGGCTGTCATGTCAAATGAAAATGAGGAAGCGGAGAAAGTAGTTACGGGAATGGAGACAGCAGACGCGTATGCTGCTTGCAGCTCAGGTGAGACAGCTGAAGCAGCGGAGGCATGGAAGGTTGTAGAGGAAACGAATGTAGCTAATATCGCTGAGGACATTACAAAGGCAGAAGAGAAAGCCAATGTAGCTAGCGCTGCCGAGGACATTACAAAGATGGAAGAGGAAACTGATGTGGCTAACATTGTTGAGGAAAATAAGAAGGTGGAAGAGGAAACTGATGCTAATAACTTTGCTGATGATAATATGAAGGTGGAAGAGGAAACTCATGTAGCTAACATCACTAAGGACACTAAAAAGGTGAAAGAGGACACAGATGTAGCTGATATAGTCGAAGGGGAGGTAGATGAGGCTGCCATGTCGTATGAGAAAGAGGAAGCAGAAAATGTTGTAGCTAGGATGGAGCCAGCAGACTCGTATGTGGCTTGTTCACTAGGTGAGACAACTGAAGCAGTAGAGATCAGGGAGGTGGACGAGGAGGTGGATGAAGATGACATGCTAGATGAGAATGAGGAAGCTGAGAAAGTAGCAGTGGGGATGGAGATGGAAGATCGATCTGTGGCTTCCTCCCTTGGTGAGACAACTGAAGCGGATGGAGTTGGCATGGAGACTGAAGATAAGGAGGAGGCAGCACATGTGTTGAATGTGGTTGGCACAGTGGAAGGTACAACTGACACAGAAGAGGATGCAGATGAAGCTGGTGGAAGGGAGGAGGCCTCAGAGGCAGAAGAGGTGGAGGTAGCCAATGAAGCAGATTTGATGGAAGAGGAAGTAGATGTTGCTGAAGTGGCAGAATATGCTGGGGGTGCTGAGTTGACTGAGGAGATGGAGATGGCTGAGGAGCAAGGTAGAAGTGTCAGCGGTGGCAAGAGGAAACGTGCGAAGAACTCAAAGTCTGCAGGGAGAGTTCCAGTTAGAAAAAAGGTGGAAGAGGATGTTTGTTTCATATGCTTTGATGGGGGTGAGCTTGTGCTTTGTGATCGCAGGTGAGATATTTATTCATCAGGACATCCCTATGTCACTTTTTGAAGTTTAGTTTGCAAATTCATTTCTTTTTGGTGATAATCAGGGGTTGCCCAAAGGCTTACCATCCTACATGTGTTAATCGTGATGATGCATTCTTTCGAGCAAAGGGTAAATGGAATTGTGGTAGGTTTCTTTCCTACTATGTCCTATCTTTGTTTTTATATTTTCCAGATACAGGTTGGAGGGGTACTAATATATGGATGCATCTATTGGGAACTTTAATAATTAGTAGACTTTGTATACTGTAAATGTTTCATTTCATTTTACATAGGAAGCATTTTTTTGATGTCCCAATTCTTTGTTGTATTTCTTTTAATTTTTCCTTTTCTTTTTTATTATCTGTTGGTCTCAGTAGCATTTGCCTTGTGCAAAAGATTCTACTTAAATAATATTAATTTCTTGATTTCAAAATGTAAATGAGTTCATTTTAAGTATTGAAATACCAAATCTTAGCCGAAGTTCATCATTTTTAGAATGCTTTACCCAACTTGGCATATCTTTTGATTGTCATGATTCCAGGTTGGCATCTTTGCAGCAACTGTGGGAAGAATTCTTACTACATGTGCTATACCTGTACATTCTCTTTGTGCAAGGGGTGCATCAAAGATGCTGTCATCTTGTGTGTTAGGGGAAAGAATGGCTTTTGCGAGACATGCATGAGGACTGTGATGCTGATTGAACAGAATGAACTGGGGAGCAAGGACTCGGTATCTGTCCCTTCTTACTCTTGTTGTGACCTTATATCTTGTAGAACTGTTGCTTCAGCATGATGCAAATATTAATGAATGCGATATTTGTGTCTTTTGCTGTCTTTATGTCTTTCCTTAGCGGCTGTTCAATGGTTGTCATAGTTGTTGATGTGCCACTAACTGAAGCCCTATGTCATAGCTAGCTGGGTGTCTCCACTTGGCACTGCTGTGGCATGTGCCTTTTGTACTTTTACCATTGCCCATGGCATGTACTATTGGTGCAATTTGAATGAGGGTTTTTCTGATATAGGCTTCTTAAAAAAATTATGGTTTAAATTTTTCTTAACTCCATTCACATAGCAGCCCTTAGTTACATCCCATTCTCTCCCATGTGATATACTTTAATTACTAGTTTACAGCTTGTGAATTTTTGATGGATTTCTGAAGTGAGGGATGCTTTTTTCTCTTCTTTGTCTTTTGTTGAGCGGGATGAGTCCCTTCTAATTCATATCTTACAACTAGATGGTACACTTTTGGCGATATGTTCAGAATCCATTCATTTAAGTGTTTGTGTCCCCATATGTTCCTGTGTTATTTTGGCTATTTTCCATTATTGTGGATTTGAATTATATATTTGTATGTGCTGCATTTTAGGGTTGTCATACACTGCAATTTGCTGTTTACAGTGGCTTTTGAAGTTCCCTTTCTCACCTATGATGGTGGTGGCAATTAGTGAACATATAGTAATTCTGACATCATCAAAATTTCAGATTGTGAGGTTATTCTTTCGTTTTCGTAGTCATCGTTTTTAATTTTTCATACTTGGTGCAGGGACAAGTGGATTTTGATGACAAAAGCAGCTGGGAGTATCTCTTTAAGGACTACTACAAAGATCTGAAAGGGAAGCTATCTTTAACATATGATGAGCTTGCTCAAGCTAAAAACCCATGGAAGGGATCTGATATCCTTACCAGGCAGGAATCACCTGATGAGCTCTATGATGCTAATAATGATGGGGGATCACATTCAGATAGCTCTTTTGAACATGTTGAAAGCAGTAGTGTTAAAAGAAGAAAGGCCAATAAGCGATTGAAGTCCCGTTCCAAGGAGGGGATTTCACATAGCACAATGACATTGATTGGTGACAAAGGGCCATCTGGAGATGAGAGGTCTGATTGGGCATCAAAAGAGCTCTTGGAGTTTGTTATGCACATGAGAAATGGTGACAAATCTGTTCTGTCTCAGTTCGATGTGCAGGCTCTTCTGCTAGAATATATTAAAAGAAACAAGCTCCGTGATCCTCGCCGAAAAAGTCAAATAATTTGTGATGTAAGGCTTCAAAATTTGTTTGGTAAACCAAGAGTGGGTCATTTTGAAATGTTAAAGCTTCTTGAATCCCATTTCCTACTAAAAGAAGATTCCCAGACTGAAGATCAACAGGGGAGTGTTGTTGATACTGAAGTTAATCATTTGGAGGGTGATGGCAATAGTGATTCTTATCCAAAGATTGGAAAAGACAAGAGACGTAAAGCACGAAAAAAAAGTGATGAAAGAGGACTTCAATCCAATACTGATGATTACGCAGCTATTGATAACCATAATATTAATTTAATTTATCTAAGACGCAATTTGGTGGAAGAATTACTTGAAGACATGGATAAGTTTCATGATAAAGTTGTTGGGTCATTTGTGAGAATAAGGATCTCTGGTAGTGGTCAGAAGCAGGACTTGTATAGGCTGGTTCAGGTTGTAGGTAAATATTGGGGCAATGATACCCTTCACTCTGTTATTACTTTCAATATGAAATGAGATTTTTATGGCGGTTCTATGTTAATTGTCTTCTTGTTCAGGAACATGCAAAGCAGCTGAGCCATACAAAGTTGGTAAAAGGATGACAGATACCTGGCTAGAAATCTTAAATTTAAACAAGACTGAGGTTGTATCAATTGATATAATCTCAAATCAAGAGTTTACGGAGGTGATTAAATGAACAGTATAATTTTTATAGTAGTTTTTTACCCCTTACCTTCCTTTTTGTCCCAATATGTGCATTGTTTTAGAAGGTACCATTTTCGATATAAAACTTGAAAGTTTTTGATTTAATACCCCAATACTTAAATAATTTTATTATCATGAGCAGTATAACTTGTATGATTTATAAAAGGGGAGGTCACTATGAAGTCCCAAGAAATGAATATAATTGGTAAAAAGTCCCAATAACAAGTGAGCAGCATATTCCATATACTATAACTTGTCATTGCATGCCATCCGCTTGTTTTGGGATTTTTTGGGGATTAGATATGAACAGTATAATTTTTATGATTTATTAAAGGGGAAGTAATTGTGAAGTTGAAGAGAGGAATGCAATCACTAAAAGTCTCAATAACAAGTGAGCAGCATAAACTTGTCATTTCATGCACTATAACTTGTCATTGCATGCTGCCCACTTGGAGGAGTTTTTAGTGATTAGATTTATTCCTTGAGATCTTATAGTGAGTTTCCCTTTAAAAAATTCTTTATCTCTTAATATTTCATGGAGGGGTGATACTTAACTGAGGCTTATCATTTACGAGTCAACAATATCTAATTGCTGGTTGGTCCTTATTCTCGAAATACAATCTAAAGGCATCATTGACAATTGTGTATTTAACTCTCTCACATCCAAAACGATAAAATTATTTCTGTATTGGGGTATTACTGGTTGAAAATTTATATGACTTGTGCTAGAGGCTGGTTCTTTTTTTTTATTAAGATGATGACGGGGCCTTTGAATTTTTAGGATGAATGCAAGCGTCTCCGCCAGAGTATAAAGTGTGGGTTGATAAATCGGCTGACAGTGGTAATTTTTTGTTCATTTAGGCTTGGCTTTTAGGCTTCTGATACTTTAGTCTGTGCTAAGGATGAATTTGTGCATGTAGGGTGACATTCAAGACAAAGCAATTGCACTTCAAGCGGTCAGAGTAAAAGATGTGAGTTGTGGTCTTTTGTACCTTTCTTTCTTTTTAACTTAACATCATGACCTGTTCTTATGCTTGCTTCTGAAATTTTTGGTTACTTGGACTGTTTTCATTAGTGCAACTTTTGCTGCTGCTACTGTGTTAAGCCTATTTGACCTTAGTCCAGTTCTAGGAGTGGTTATAACTACTTTGAAGACAAAAATGGAAGTCGATACATCAGTTTAGTTCCCTTTTGCTAATAGGAGAAGAAAGCCTGCTTCGCTTTCGTATTTCTCAATGGAATTGATGTTTCTTATATGTAGAGACTGGAAAGCTCGAAGCATTGAGTTTGAAAGGGTTCTTATTACTTTGCCCGTTTTGTCCATTTTCTTGTATTTTCTGGTTGAGAATTTCTTGTACTCTAGTGGATGTTCAAGGCGAGGAACTCTTTGCCAAAAGCCAGTTATTGAGGTGGAAGGATTAATCCACTTAAGTGCTCGATTCGATTTCTTATTTGGTTTTGCAGTCATCTTTAGGGAACTCTAACAATCCTCTTGACATTTGTGAGGCTCCGTAGCTTGCCAAGGAAAAATAATTCCAGTTGGAGTATAACTAATTGTTAAATTGAATGTTTTCTGCTTTGTTTTTTGCTCATTTCATTTTTTTAATTCATATTACTTTTTAACTCTGCCTAATTAATTATAATTTATGGTCCTTGTTATGTAAATCGTATGTTCCTTTGTTTCGTTCTTTCTTTTTTATTGCAGTGGCTTGAAACAGAGATAGTGAGGCTAAGTCACCTCCGTGATAGAGCCAGTGAGAAAGGACGGAGAAAAGAATATCCTTCTGTTGTGAACTTATTTGTTTTTAAGTATAATGTGTCTATTGTTATGCCACTACTTATCAGCTTCCTGTTTGTTCAATGCATAAAAATGTTTCCAAAGAAATTCAATTTCATCCTCCAAGTTAATGTTTGGCATCATGTGCATTGTTTGGGTATGACCTTACCTGTTTGTGGAGACAGAAATATGTGAATTCTTTGAGTTGTTTCAAGTTGCCGTCAACTTTTAAGTTGGGATCTTGCTATCTGAAGTTAGAAAATCTTAATAGTTTCGTTTCATTTTGATGCTAAACATGTTTTCTCATGTATTACACAAAGTTTAAAGTGATTTGCACATTTCACGACTTATGAATAATGTAATATACAATATATTCGATATTATACTTGATTATTTTGTCGATGATAAGTATTTTGTATTGTCAAGTATTCATGATATGGTTATTGAAGCATTTATTCATGAAACAATTTTCATTTATTTAAAATTGACCAACAGCTCCAAGTGTTACTTTGAGATAATCCTTGACTTAATCTCACGCTCAGAGAATGTGTGGAGAAATTGCAGCTTTTAAAAACACCTGAGGAACGTCAGCGAAGATTGGAGGAAATTCCAGAAATACATGTGGACCCTAACATGGATCCAAGTTATGAGTCTGATGAAGAAGAAGAAACTGATCCTAAACGACCAGGTATTTGCAAATTGAATGGATTATTTATTAACTGAGATGATAATGATCCTTTACTTAACAACTCAAGCTTGAGTTGAAATGATCTTGACTTATTATGGAAAGCTCTATGTCCTATTGGTAAGGAGTTTGATTTTTGCTGCCATGATCGCAGTTTAGTTTCATCACAAGGTATTGCCTGTGTTTTATCTACACTTCATGTTTTAAGGACTTTGGCGTAAGGTGGCCTGTTAGAGACTGCAATAGTCCTTCACTTAACAACTTAAGCATTTGAGTTGAATTGGTCCTTGACATAGGAAGTGCTTCCTCTTCTCCAAAATTTACATGGTTATTTATTTGGTTTATGTGCCTACAGAGAGTTACATGAGACCTAGAGGAATTGCATTTGATCGAAGGGGGAGAGAAACGGTTTCTCCTAGAACAGGTGGTTCTAATTCAAATGATTCATGGAATGGAGCAAGGAACTATTCTAATATTAATCGTGAGCTAAGCAGGAATTTGTCTAATAAGGGGCTCTCAGTTAAAGTTGATGATATGTCTAATACTTCTGAGGTGATGAATGATGTTCAAATCCTCCGGGGGAGAGAGAGGGAAACTCAGCTATCTAACAGCTGGGAGGGGCAAAAACTATATTCAAGCTTAGAAAGTAGTGGCAAAAGCATCCAGCCTGTGGTGGCATCTGAGTCTCTTTCTGCTACCGTCCCCAATGCTTCCTCTGTACCATCTACTGGCATAGCACTGCCTGCTGTGAAAATTAATGAAACAGAAAAAATGTGGCATTATAAGGATCCATCTGGAAAAGTTCAGGGACCATTTTCAATGGCACAGTTGCGTAAATGGAACAACACTGGATATTTTCCTGCCGATTTGAGAATTTGGAGAACCACTGACAAACAAGATGAGTCTATACTCTTGACTGATGCCTTAGCTGGAATCTTTTCTAAGGAGCCATCAGCAGTGGATAAAACTATTCCGAAGGCTCAGGTGGTGCATAATTTGAATTATGCGGCCTCACACTCTGGTAAGCTTCATTTGCCTGCACAACAAGGGGTAGATGCTCTAGTTGGAGGAAGATCAACACTTGATCAGAATAGTGGGTCCTATAATTCACATAATGCTATGGGTTCACTGGGCCAAACTACTGGAGGAAGTTGGAGATTTGAAGATAATAATTCTGCAGCACATAGGCCTTCTCCAATGGCAGTTGAGATTCCCAAGATCCCTACAAATGTGCGGGGGCCCGATGTTGGTATTAGAATGGAATCAATGAATCTTCCTTCACCTACTCCTCAGACTACCTCTTACGGGAATAAAGGGCAGGCTTTTGAAAATAAATGGTCACCAACTCCTGTCCACTCTGCTGGTTCTCTTGTAGGGAGTCCTTTCCGTGGAGGTCATGGAGGCTTGCAGGCCCCTGGAACTGCAGAGAAAGTGGCACAAAGTGTTGAGAGTGGTTCAAGTTCACAACCTTCCAAGATTCCAGCCCCAAATCCTGGTATTCCTCTTGGTCATCCTCAAGCAACAATGGTGGCAGCTATTACAGCAGATGCCTCAAGAAATGCAGGCGCTGACGTTAAAACTGCAAGTATGCAAAACCTGGCCATGAGCGACTATAATTCTCATGCTGAATCTCAAGGTTGGGGATCTGGTTTAGTTCAGAAACCTGAAATGGATGGTTCAATTCAGATACGAGGGGGTGAACCACAGGCCTGGGGAGGTGTCCATTCAAGGGTAGAATCAAATAATCCTGCTACTATGCCTGCCCAACCCCCACCGGCTCATGGCCACTGGGCCGATGCTTCATCTATCCAGAATGCTGCCTCCTTCAACACTGGAAATCCAATGGGGAATTTACCCATGCCAGGTATTCAAGATTTGAGACCACCAACTTCAAGTAATCAACCTAACATTCCTGCTGCTCTGCCACCCAACATGCCTTGGGGCATGACTGTTGCAGAAAATCAAAATACTAGTTGGGGGGTAATGCCTGGAAATGCAAATCTAAGTTGGGGGGGACCTCCAGCTGCCAATATGAACATGAATTGGATGCCTGGCCAGGGTCCAGCACCAGGAAACGCAAATCCAGGATGGGCAGCTCCCATTCAGGGACCATCTTCAGTAATCCCTACTGGTTGGGTTCCACCTGGTCAAGGCCATCCTAATGCTAATGGAGGTTGGGTTGTGCCTGGTCAAGGTCCAACACCTGTTGGTGCTAATGCTGGTTGGGTTGCGCCAGCTGGGGGCCAAGGCATGTGGGGAAATGAACAAAATCATAATGGAGACAGGTTCCCAAACCTTAGGGATCGTGGTCCTCATGGTGGTGAATCAGGTTATGGAGATAAAACATGGAACAGGCAGTCTTCTTTTGGTGGTGCTGGCCGGGGAGGAGGTTCTTCAGGGCCTCCTTATGGGGGGAATAGGGGAGTTTGCAAGTTCCACGAGAGTGGCCACTGTAAGAAAGGAGCTTTTTGTGACTATCTGCACACCTGAGGCGTAGGACCTGCATAGAGTGACATTTCTTACTGTACAGTATAATCCCATTACATGGCTCAACATTGTACAAGGATTCTTCGTACATGTAGAACTTGTGCATTGTAGCAGCATCTCATGTAATTTTTGTTTTATTTAATTTAATAATTGCCTTTCATTTGCTCTTATATTTTTCTGAGATGTGTGAAGTTGGCTGCTGGTGGTAGTGGGTGGCCTGACGTAGTAGAATAATAATGACAACTGGGACAACATGAATATTCTTTTGGGAGAATTACTATGGTAAGATTCCAAAAAAGGAATGTAATAATAAAAAAGTCTCAATGATAAATGAGTAATATGAATCTGGTCATTGCCTGTACTGGAAACTCCTTATCTTATGTTGTTCACTTGTAGGATTTTTTTATTATTGGATTTCTTATTATGAAAAGGTTCTAGTCATTGAACGGGATGAAGCTTTCTGAAGATGTTGAAGTTTCTTACATGTGAAACCGAAATTTTAGGGTGTATAATGTATTGCCTTCAGTTCAAGGGTAACTGTAAGGTGAACATTTATGTGAATGGGATTTGCTTAGGCTTTTTCGCATATGAAGTTACGAGGATTTGTGAGCACACGAGTCGATTTTTGTGGTGTTGAATGCATGCACGCGTTAATGGTTACTATTATGTTCGACTTCTTCAATTTTCTTTTAATAATGGATTGAATCTGTTGAATAACTGGGAAGAATTATACGTAGAGAAGAATTCGGACAATATGAATTTGAGAGATAATTTACCCGACTTATAGGTCACATTCCAGGAGGAAAGGAAATTAACAGTCAAATTGAAAAAAAAAAGGAGAATTGGAGATAAATCTCGATAAGAAAATTAATTGTAAAATAAACCTTTTAAATTATGCAATTAAACTTTCAATATAACTGAGATTCTACATCATGCAACTGAGCCTTTTTATATGCAACTGAGTATCCACAATATACAATTAAACTTTAATAAGAGTGCAATAGAAAATATCATTCTCTAATTAATTTTTCAATAGAGGATTTATCTCAAATTTTCCCAAAAAAATTAATGTTATAATTAATATTAACCGATATAGTCTATATAATTTTTTTTTTCATCGGCAAAATAAAACATTCAATCAAATTTGAAATGAATCAAATCCTTTCCACTCATAGTTAATTTTGAACTGGAAGTGCCTGCAATGGATTATGCCTACTAGTTATTAAAATTTTTATGGTTTTTTTTATTGAATCTTTGAGCTGCAAGCAATATGTTCTTTTTTCTAAACAGAAAATGACGTTTCTTTTACAAATAGAAAAAAAGAAAACAAAGGTTTTTTTAAAGGGAAAATTAGAATAAAAAACCTGAAAGAAATAATATTTATTGTGAATGACCATGAAAGTTGTAATTATTTAAAAGAACTAAAAATAAAAATATAAAATTAAAAATACTAAATTGCTCCCAGTAACAAATTCTATTTTCTCTTCAACATCTCACACTATATTTTTTAAAACAATACAAAATTTTAAATTTTACCAAATTAAATGTACTTTTTCTCAATTTTTACTAAAAAAAATTACACTTTGTTAGATTTTTTCAATATTATATATTTTTAAAAACTTAACACAAGATTTGAAAAATTATATAATATTAATAAAATTTAATATCTTTTATAATTTATTATATACATTTAATAAAATTTATATAAGTCTAGAAAATAAAAATAAAATTTATGCAGTTTAAAATAATTCAAAGAAAGTTTATATGATTTATTTTTAATTTAGAAGAATTTTGTGTGAGTTAAAAGAATGCATGTAATGTTAATGAATTACAAATATCTAGATAATCTATCATATTATGAAAAGATATAAAATGAATTTATTTTTTATTTTATAAAAAAATTTAATTTATATTAGTGTTGATAATATAAATTAAACAACTTTTTTGTCTCAAATATAAATGAGAAAATTGGAGAAAAATCTTCTATTGAAGAATTAATTAAAAAAATGAGATATGCTCAGTTGCACATGTGGAAATTTAATTGTATATATGGAAACTTAGTTGCATATTGTATAAGCTCAATTACACATATATGAAATGTCTCATTTTACAATTAATTCTCCAATAGAGAACTTTCCCCAATTTTCCTAATATAAATTAAGCATCTTGATGTTATCTTAATTGATTAAATAATATATTGCTTATATAAATATAAAACTTGGTGAGAAATTAAAATTAACAAGCAAGATTCGATCATGTCACATGTGATATATACGTAGTTCTAGTTTTAATTTTAGTTATTTCTTTATTTTAAATGTAGTAAATAATGTAAAATATTTAATTATAGGTAAATTAGTAATTTAAAATTTATATTTTGAAGTTCTATCATTATAAATAATTACAATTTTAATAGTCTTTTATAATAAATATTATTTTCTCTTAATTCTTTATTTTAATTTTCCCTTTCATAGAATAAATGTAACCTTTAATTGGGGGTATTTTATTTGAAACAGTGAACAATTCTTTTAATAAAAATTTAAACCTTAGTTGTCCTTTCCCTGTAATACAAAGGATTTTGGTTGAAGGAGCAACATTTTAAACAGTTTTGGATCATATTACCTTTCCTTTTCTTTTTCTTGGTCCAATTCTTGTTTCTTTTCGGCCTGTGTCATGTCTTCATCGTTTACGTTTTAGATGGGAAACCACCGAAAAAACACTGCAAGTATATATTAATTATCGGCCCCCAAATCCTAGACTTCCAAAAAAAAAAAAAAAAGAATACTGCAAGTATATGGAAGCTGTTTACGCTTGAAAGCAAGCTCGTGCCTAACTGATGGAGGTGAACAATAGGGACCAAGGTGGAGGAGACCAAACTCGAGATCCTTTCCCTAATCGTAACCCTAGCTCTCCTCAAACCAGAGGATTCAAGGGAAAATCGTGTAAAGGATGCCTGTATTACTCATCAGTTCATAAATCTAAATCCAAGAATCCCACATGCGTTGGCTTCTCCAGAACACTTCAGCAAGGTTTTCCATCTGTGTGCGCTACTTTTAATCTTCTTGTGTTCTTTCTCTATTTTCTTCGAAGCTCGATACGTAGTTTGCTCAGAAAATGAAGTGAAATTCTATTCATTTCTCTTTGATGATGAGCGGAAGTTTCAAGCTTCGTTATTGGTTATATATGTTGCTCTTTCTGAACAAAGGAAATCGTATCAAACCACAGTCTGAACAATTTATTTAATTTCTTTGATGTACGGTGGGGTTTCATCTAGTTTATCCGGACAATAACGAATTAACACAAAGGCTTCGGTTTTTAAGAAGCGACTTATATATTTATCCTGAAAAATTTGTGAATGTAAAGGTTTTGACGAGTTTTAGTTCCTTGTTAATGTATTTGTGTATTTCTTATGATTTTCAATGCATTTCAAGGATATTGCTTTATGCTTTATGGCGCTTCAAATTTCTTCTCTGAAAGTTTGGAGTGTTTCAAGGAAGGTTAGGAAATTTTTCTTGTACTTTTTTGGGTTGGCTTCTATAGGACTTATAGCGAGGTCTTCTGCCTTCTTTGCTGCTCCCTTTTATCTTTTCCGGACATTTTTTGGTCTGATTTTCTGAAAGCTTGAGTTGAATTCGGAAAATGGAATAGTATACCTATTTCTTTGTTGATGAAAAGAAGTTTTGAGTTTTGTTATTCACATGTTATGATGCTTTTTCTAAAACTAACATTCGGCCAAAAAAGAAAACTGACGCAATGAAATTAGCGTCAGTTTTCACTGATACCTATTTTTTATCTTTACTTGCATGGTTTTGAATGCATATTAATAATCATATCAAGGTTTTGAAAAGGTCCTAAGCTACCGCAATGTAGTTTTACAGTTTTGTAGTTTGCAATCATGAGTGAACATTTCATTCCTTGTTTTATTTTTTATTTTATTGGTGAATATTGGGACCTCAGTTCAACCTGAAGCTGACATTATAATTCTTCCGTTCTTGATGAAACTGCTTCTAGAAGAATTAATTAATTGTTGATTTGAGAGAGTTTGCAAGTTGCCATTGATACATAGCTTCCAATCTTTATTTATTTATTTTTTTTAATTTTTCTTTCTGCGCTGTCTCTGAGGATTTATTTTCTGTCTTGGATACTTGAGTTCAAATTGAAAGTGAGCTTAAAATTCAGGAATGAGATTGTGATTATTTTTGGATGAATATGATACCTGCTCAATGAAGGCGTCCTGTGCTTTTTGGATTAAGATGACTGTATTTTATTTGATAGTGTAAGATAACAGTTTGCTAATTGCCTCGCAAGTAACTGCAACAGAAAGATCACATGTGAAAAATTGGCCTTGCTTTTGTTATCTATTGATAGGGCCTCTCCTTGGTATTATACTTTTTGTTGTATGCTATAAACTTGAGTTGCTTTAATCATGACTTGTTTTAAAATTGTTGAAGTCTGTTCTGATGTTCTTATGGATGTAACCAGTACCCTCCTCCGTTGTGGGAGAAACTGAGTTGGAAGCAACAAAAAAGGGCCGCAGTCTTACTGATTTCAAGTATGCGTGTGTTGGATACTCTGTCTACGTAGACAATAAAAATTCTTCAGCTGATCCCCAGGACAAAACAGCAGTATTGCCCTTTTGCCTTGGCCTAGAGGTTTTATATCTGAACCTTCCCCATCTTATTTTCTGTAGATGCAAACAGAGTTTATTTTGTCCTGAGGGTTTCCTGTTACATTACATGAAATCGAGACTTGTATATGTAAATAGCATCAATTTATTGGAGAAGCCAGACAGTAAATTTGGCAGGTCCTTTACTTGAAGAAATGAAATTTTGAGGGCTCTAATATTATATTCTGAATATTCAGAAGGTGAAGAATATTGGTTCTTGAGAAAATGAGAAATGTATCTTTGCAATTGTTTATGCCGTTTGTTGATTCCAAATGTGTTTTCTCAGTTACTGCTTATGGGACAATTTTAATTTCTGATATTATTAGCGCTGGTTTCAGGTGTTGCTAGATAAAGTACCTTCATCTGCCCCAGCTGGACATGTTCCAGCCCCTTCTCAGAAAAATGATGGTAATGCATTTTTTGGTATTATTTTTTACGCACTGCTTCTAAGCTATTCTCAAGCATTTCCATGATGCTGCTTGTTCATGGTGCTAAACTGCTTCATACATGCTTTATCAACTATCAAGTTAGCAAGAAATCCCTGGCTATTTATTTAAATTACAAAGATTTCGTGTGCAATTACCAGTGGACTTTCTTTGCTTGCAACTGAACTAGTGATAACGTGAATGCATTGCCGGATAAACAGTAATATGTGCAATTAAGCGTTGTATTTATTCTAATAGCATTGCCATTCTCGGAGTAAAGACCACTAATTACCAATGCTAGGAAGTTGAAGCTCTTGTTCTATAGGCGATGCACGTGATTGAATTTTACACTTCCTGTGTCTTCTCTCCATTTGTCCTTATTTTCTTACATTCTTATTGTTGAACCTTGATCATTCCATGGATCTTGTCCTGTTTTGTGCAGAACATGAAAATGCTCAGCCTCAGCCTCAGCCGCAACCACAACCGCAACCAAGGAGGTATAAACCTCCAAGCCCCACTAAAGAAGAATATTTTAACAGGCAAGTACGCAGTTACTTGGATTTCGAGTTAGCAACTTCTATTATTTTTATTTTTTGTTCCTTTCACTTCGTATCGGAAAATAGAAGAGTTAAGTGAATTTATTAGTTTGTACAAATTGGCGCTGGTAGAACCAAATTTTACGGGCTTGCTTAATAAATACAAATAGATATCTTTTAAGTCTCAGCACTATATAATCTGTCTCTTTTTTGTTAAAAAAACTTCTTTTTTGGCATGATATATAATAGCCATTACAAACATTGAAAAGAATATCACCACTATCTTAAACTGAACTAACTTGGGGCCGTTAAAAGCTTTTACATTAGTATAGACTGAAGCAAAAAGGTTCAAGGGATTACCACGAGAATATAATACTAACAAAGGAAGGTTTTTATTGTGCAGGTTTCTAAGAAATGCAGACTTGGTAGCATCAGGCGTTGTGAAAAACTTGTACAGGGTGGGCAACTATGTGAAGGATACCGTAGATGACATTCTATATCCTTATCGCAGGCGACCAAAGTGATGCTCATTGTTTTGATTTTGATGCCACATGAATTTCAATTTTGTGACATTTGCTATTTCTCTCATTATCAAAATCCGATATATTGATCATGTGTTAGGCTTTAAACAATACAAGCGACCCTTGTAATTATGAGCTGTAATAAGAAAATATTTCAATTAGGAGTCAAGTTTGGGGCCAACAACAAGAGTATTTTGGATGTTATGGTTAACCTTAGCCACCAACTCATTGATTTTGATAATGTAACACACTAATTTAAAATTTTCAAGGTTTTTTGTAGTTCCAATAATACACAACCATGAGGTACCAAAATTTCCTTGACTAACGCCAAATAATTTCGATGGTTCTCAATAATTGGAAGAGGAGTTTCTAACTCCAATAATGCTAGCAAGTCTCTTCAAGTCACAATGTTTGTGAATTACGAATATGTGGTTTCTTGCTTCCTATTTAGTATTTTATATTACATACGTTGGTGGTCTATGATGTTGATTAGATTTCGGCTCTATATATGCATGTGCATATGATGGGATTGTTAGAAGTATAATTGCATGTCCCATATCTGCTTGGACACAATTGTCATCTCCAAAACATTCTACATATTCATGCATGTGGATAGACATTAGATCCAAGTGTATCCTAATGCCCAAGTCACGTAATGTCTCTTGCACTTCAACATCTATGCTCCTCCACCACGGTTATAACTTGTAACGGAAGAAAATTAATAGATTATATTTGGAAGAATTATAATCAATTTCCAAATTAAAAAATTTAAATTGTCAAATTAATCAATTGGATAAAATGGTGGTTGCTACAAAACTCCACGTACAAAGCAATTGTGATGTGAGCGACAGCTGAATTTAGCCTCAAACTTCATGCTTGCCTACTTGTCAACGAAGTAACTAGAGTTTGAGAAATTAATCATCATTATATATACAAAAACAAATTTATAAAATTCTCGAATTAGAAAAATACAAACTTTGAAAGTCGAAAGCAGTACAAATTAGGAAATAAACAATAATACGAAAAATAAAATAATAAAGTACATGACTCATTAAAAAACAACTTAAAAGACTGTAATCTCACGATTGCAAAACCCTCATGAAAAGCTTATCGTTAGGAAATGATTGACAGGGCTTCAAAGACCTTCAAACTTGAAGTATATATTTTTTGACCTTTTATATATACACATGAAGAAATATGTTCCCCCCCCCCAAAAGTTACCTCCAAAATTATGAGCACATATAGCTGAATGATCGACAATAGCATTGTTTCACTTGCTACATGTTTGATTACTATCAGCCAATCCCATGAATTAACAATCTAACTTCTTAAATGACATCTTTGAAGGGGTGACGGCTATCACAACCCTTTAGCAATAAATTGGTAGCTTCAATGTTCTTGTATCCCCCATTGCAATAGAGATGAAGATAATGGATGATGCCGATTTTTTTTTGCAATGGCTGAAGGAACCGATGTGAGTTTGCAAATGTAGCCACATACCCAAGAATTATCCTCATTCCTTATGATGCCTCCATGTAGGGTCTTTGAACATACCTGAGACGCGATAAGATGTTCACGGTACCCACACAACCGGATCACGTAGTACGGATGCGATTATCTTTCACAGCAATAACACAGAGAGTGAGAGAAAGAATTTTTTTGGAACAAGGAAGGAACCTGAGGGAGTCTGTCTCTTAAAAATGAAGAACGTAACTCTTCTCTGCCTATTCTTTCTCTTTTATTTTAAAAGAGTGGCAGTTTTTTCTTTTTAAATTTCAAAATATAAACTGCAAGTCCAACTTCTCCCTTCTAACCGTTCCCTCCCTTTCTTTTTCCCTTTTTGAATATTATTTAATTGTTTTTGGGGAATTTTACTTTCATCAACCCCATACTATTGTTTATTGTGTTTTCTACACAATGTTATGAGTTGGGCTTAATTCACCAAGGGTGGACTAGCCCAATTTTCCAACACTCCACCACCACTCCTGTTGAAATATATACTACCTCTCTTATCTTTAATTTTAAAAGTTAAAGAAATTACTAAAATATTTATGTATATCATTAAATTATATAATAGTTTATAAGCCACGTAAATTAGTTTAAAAAAAATAATAAATATATAAATTTATTTAGTTTTCTTAATTTTCTAAAAAAAATCAACTGGAGCTTATATTAAAGATTGAATGTCCTATTATTTGAGGTTGAATTTGATGCTTGGAAGTTATCCTGTGATAGACAATATGGAGCCATCGATGACCTATCACCCTGAACTCTAAACTAAGGAAATTGTGGCTTGTTGTATCATCAAGGGAATGTTCAACCCAAAACTCAAAAGGCAATCGTCCCTTGTATGCCCAAAAAATTGATTTGGGCCAAATTAACTTTGAGCCCTATATGTAGATCCACATGAAGGAATGATCCACCAACAGTTCAACAGGCAGAGACTGAGAAGACACGTGAAGCCATCCTAGGAGGCCAGACATATATTCCTCATCTCTAAGATTTTGGCATAGATAGTTAGATCCGAAGATTAAGCGATTACTACCCCTGGATCTTTGGGAGTCATTGGGTAGGATTGATGGGCAACGAAGGTCGTAGACCAGTTATTTATTTTTGTTCTATTTTCCATTATAAGCATTGCTAACATGTTCAAGCACTCAAAACTCTCATCCCTTTCTCACACTTTTCTGCTTTGTCATTTTCATTTAATCAATCATTGCTGTATTATTGACGATCTCAGCAATAGAAACTCATCCTTCATCTTGTCTTAAACCTAGTATTTTATATTTATTTTTTTCTTACACTGTTGGTAGCCCAATCCATTTTTATCGATTTAATACTTCATTGAAATTTGCACAAACATCCCCTTGCTTATATTTTTTTTTGGTGATTATTAGTTATTTTTACCTGAAACAAACTTGGCCATTTCACCATTAAAAAAAATAAAAATGAGGAGAACTGTGTGAACTGTGTAAAGAGAATTGTATATGAACATGATTCAATATATATATCCCATTTCGTCCCCTTATTATTTCTCTCCTACCCTATCCTCACCCACCAACCAGTATCACCTTCTTGGCATTTTTCTCTTTGCCTAAAGTTGCGAATTATAATATCTTGTAATTATATTGAGATTAGTTATAGCTTGATGTGATGTTTTAAATATTAGATAGTTCTATACCTAAAAAAAAAAATATAATTATACCATAAAAGATATTATATCTGCATGTTAGCATGTATGCATATTGATCATCACCGTTTATTTTTTTTTAAGTTGGATAAATTTTTTTAATGTTCACTTACCAATAATTTAGTTCTATCATTTGTTCCGGATGCTTATCCTTTTCGTGCAGGACTTTAGAAACCACGAACACACCTAAAAAATAACGGGAGAATTACTATAAAGTTTCATACAAGAGAATTAATATCAGAAAGGTCTCACTGATATCTCAAGTAGCTACCATTGACAATTCAAGTTATTCGCATTGACAACTTCTTAAGACCTTTCTGATATTAATTCTTTTACATGGGACTTTATAGTAATTCCCCAAAAATAATTAAAGAGGGAAAGAAAAAAGAATGAAGAGAGTGTGCAATAAACTAACCATAATCAAGAGGCATGATTAATGTTTCAGGTTAAGGTTTGTATGATGTAATAGATTCCACATTTTTAATGGATGGATGAACAAAAATGGTGGCCATAACCATAGTGGTTTTAAATTGATGCAACATAAGATTCCCGGTTTGAGTATAAACCTGTAATATTAATACTACAGCTATGGCCAAAAAATGTTCTAAAGACATTTGAAAGGGTCCCACACATAATGTTCCCTTACTCCTACTGCCTCTTCTTCACGCTATGCCTTTTTTTGTGTTCCGCATGTGACCTCCCTGACACTCCCAAACTTCACCTGTCGGCGTGTTCACCACTCGCCACCAAAAAACAAATAAAATAAAATCACCCAATCATACATCCAATCCACATGTGGTTAGAAACGCAAGTCATTCCTAGTAAGCTCATGTTAAAAAAAAAAAAGTCATTAACTTATTAAAATTTTCTAAATAAGAGAGGAATACATGGAGGCGCATTGAAACATTAGTTAGAAGAGCAAAATTGATAAATAAATATCAATTACTTTTCAAGTGATTTACTGCGATCATTTTTATAATATACATATGGTTGGATTATACAAATTAAAAAGTTAGTTAAAATTAATTACATGTAGTAAATATGTGAAAATAAATTTATTTAAAAAATACCTTATTTATAAAGGGAGTGAGTAATAGAAAACCAATAAATAGTTAATCAATACAGTGATATTAACTAATAAATGGGGCAGAACTGAAAAATAATATTGCACTAAAAAATTCAGACACATATCTCTTGTAAATAGGAACATGCTTTCGTTAAAAAATTTCCCTTACATAAACATATAGAGGGAATATTTAATATGCAAGATCTCCTTTTTTATATATTCTTTATTGTGAACTTTTTTGCATTGAAGTACAAATTTGTTCCGAAAGATTTTCATCGAGAGCAATATTGCATTGAAATTTTTTTTTAAAGGTAATGTTGCCTTAGAAGTTTCAAAATGGAGCAATTTTATTTCTTCTAGTTAAAAATATTAAAAGTCAACATTAATTTTTAATGATCAACGTTAGTTTTTAACTGAATGGGGAAATATTATTCAATTTTAAAACTTCCAGTGTAACATTACTAATAAAAAACTTTCAGAGTAACATTGCTCATAGGAGGAAACTTTCAGAATAACATTAGCTATTTAATTGAATGGGACAATATTGTTTGATTTTGAAACTTCCAGTGAAACATTACTAATAAAAAACTTTCAGAGTAATATTGCTTATAAGAGGAAACTTTAATAATAAATTTACTCTTTAACCCAAATTTTTTTATATAAGAAGGTTCAAAATTCAAATTGTTCTCTCCAACGCATGGATCATCTCATTATTTTTCGTAGTAGAGAATGATTACTATTGCAAAAATAGCGCCATTACCTAAGGTGACTTTCAATGTTGTCTATCCCATCAACACTGATAAAGATGATGGAAGGTATGAAGGAAATCATCAATGAGTTGAGTCGGGGGATTAATTGTTACATTTCCATAACTTCAAAAGTGTTACATATTTTTCTCTAGGAGTGGTTTTTTCTGGGCATGATAATATTAGGTTTTTGTTCTCATGCTTCCCCTTACATTATACTTGTATCCATTCCCAACATGCATGGTTCGTTCCACTTGAGATGGAAGTTTGCAAAATCCAACAATTTTATTGAATCCTGTGGATTGAAGCACAGAGAGATGAATTAGATCCTTTGATAAATAAATTAGCCACCAAAACACACACACACACTCGCTGCTCACTTCTCTGTGTCTGTTTTAACTGCACATTATGATTCGAATGATCTTTGCGGCCTTTGCGAGAAAGTAAAAAGAATAAACTGCTTTGTTTTTCACCTCTTTGCGCTTTTTTTTTTTCTGTTCATTCCCTCCAAAAGCACATCTCTCTCTCTCTCTCTCTCTCTCTCTCTCTCTCTCTCTCAATTCTAGGCCCGTGAATCCCCCTCTAACTGAACGCTATAAATAGCAGTTAAGCCGCTGAAGAATCACCAGTTTCACTCCCCAAATCCAGAATGAGCCTCTCAATTCTTCGTGGTCATCCTCATCTTCTTCCTCTGTTTCTCCTCTTCGCCGCCGGTTTCTTGGATTTGAGATCCGCACATGATTACCAAGACGCATTGTCGAAGGCGATACTGTTCTTCGAGGGCCAGCGTTCGGGGGTGCTGCCTCAGGATCAGAGGATGAGCTGGCGGGCTAATTCGGGTCTGAGTGACGGTTGGACCTACAATACGGACCTCACCGGCGGCTACTACGACGCCGGCGACAACATCAAGTTCGGCTTTCCGATGGCCTTCACTACCACAATGCTGGCCTGGAGCCTGATCGAATTTGGGGATAACATGCCTCCCAGTGAGCACAGAAACGCCTTGGTCGCCATTCGTTGGGCCACCGATTATTTGCTCAAGACTGTTTCGCAGCCGGATCGCATTTTTGTTCAGGTAACTAAAATCCATTCGTTTACAGGTAGATTCTTCTGTTTAACAAAGTCTAGGTTAGATGTCTTCGGTGATGATACTGACACTCACTTCGTGCTTAGATTAGCTTCTTGTGCTGATTTGCTTTGCTTTGGTCTCTTCTATTTCCGTCTCATTTTCACTGTCACTTGGCTTGGATTTGTTCTTCATAACAGAGACAAGGGTCATTGTGTATGAGCGGGACGCTGGTAGCTTGGGCGGTCGTTTTAGTTAATTTTTTTGATCAACTGTCGTTTTAGTTAATAAGAAACTAAATAATTTTGAAGTTCGTATATCGTAATCCATTCTTTTATAATTAATTAATAATTATTACGATCTGTTTATAGTTAAAAAAATTAAAAGAATGCAGTTATTCATAGGATTTACTCCGTATTTTGTTGTCAATTTTTTTTT
>QFDD01001056.1:0-33572 GCA_006871305.1 Vachellia collinsii
CAAAATATCTTCTAATGATAAGACTGTGACCATGTTTGGCATCTCCCAGAAAAAGAAAAAGAAAAAAGAAAAATGGAATTCATCAATATAATAATATAGGACTCTACAATTATATTGCACCCAAATATGATATTGTGCCTTGCAATTATATAACCAAGAATGGGGTGTGGAATGTGCTTTCCTTCATGATTTGACATATCATATATCTCTTTACATTCTTTTATTATTTTCATCATACCAAATACAAATTAAAAATATATGCTTATGCTCCCTTTAATTTTAATATAAAATACACTTTAATAAAAAATTGAATAGTAAGGTAGGTTTTATATTAAAAAACGGAGTAAGTGTTTCTTTTCAAATTAGGCGAAATATGATTCATTCAATACATCCCATCCTTGTCATTGTTTATTTTGTTTTTCCCCCTCTCATTTATGACTTTTGTTATTCTACATTCCAGATGAACCGTCGCATTCGCATGGAGGTTGAGAAACGAGCTATATTAATTATTAACAACATCTGAATAGTAAGACATTGTATAGGAGAAATTACTGTTGGCAAAAAAAGAAGAAGAAGGAAGTACAATAAAATTTTAAAAAAGAAATATAAATACCAAAATGCCTTACAACACCGGAATAACATGTAATGATAAATTTCAGTATAAAAAATAACAATAAATTTATATTGTTCACTTATCATTAATTGGGTCATTTTGATGATTATATCCATTTTTTCTACCTCACAGTAATTCTTACTACTATATTTAGGTGTTATATTCTACATTAATGACTAATTTTCATATAATCATTTATGGGTATATCATTGCGTATGATACAACTTATGCTATAAACCATATGGATAACGTGCCTCATTCATGTATATATATAGACGCATACACACGTATACACTTTATATAATTCATAGAAAAATAGATCTAAGTCATTTTAAATTATTTTGTTTCTCACTCATAACAGTCTTATTCACTTGCAACCAAGTTTTAGATGTTGAATGAAGTTTTGTTGTCTAAAGCTTGGAAAGATTTCTTGCATAGATATTATAAATTCTTCAAGAGTGATCTCAAGAGATATACCAAAAATAAAAAGTTAAAAAATCTGAAATTGAGAAAGCTGCAAGTGCACCTACAAAGTAGGTCCGTCAGTTTATTGTAATACGACAAAAATCAGTACATCTACACACATGAGCGCACGCATTAATTAACACTGCCTCTCACTATTCCACAAACACACTGCATTGGCAACAACATTGAAATCTACATGGCAGTTTTCTCATATTGAGGGATTACTATAGGACTTCTCACTTTATGCTTCCCATCACTCCAAGTCAACTCTCCAAATGAAGCCTGTGAAGTTTGGATTGAGCGTGTTGCCTGTAAAATAACCATATAGCTCTTCTGTTGTTTGATCCGTTGAAAGGTCAAAGTTGTTGGAAGAACAACAACCTTAACTCCTCTTGGGGCCGTGAAATTCACACTATATATTCCTGGAGGTCCAACATTTGTTACTGTACGAGTAACATTTATAGGTTTCACACCTAGAAAAGGTACTGTAATAGAAGGGTAGTTGAAATCTTCTAATCTAAAAGATTTTGGACATTTGTATGAGTTATTATAATTAATGAATGTAATTACTCTTTCCTCATAAGCAGAAGCACACAACAAGTTGAGGTAATCAAAAGTTTTGAGATCGTAAACAAGTCCAGGGTCAATTGCAAGGTTGGGTTTGACATAGCCTGAGCCATAATGAAATGGAGTTGCCACTTGACCATCTTGTTCATCCTTAATCGGGCTATTGGTGTTATCCAATGTGGTTGCTAAAACAAAATATTTTTCATACATGTTAGAAAAAGAGAGAAATCAAATTGTAAAAACATGAAAAAAAAAGACAATTAAATGTATGTATGTATGTATGTATGTATGTATGTATTCATGTCATATATACCGGTGGTCATGATTGCTGACTTGATCATTGCAGGACTCCAATCAGGATGGCGAGTTTTGAGAAGACCAACAATACCGGAAACATGAGGACATGCCATGGAGGTTCCAGAGAGAGAATTATAGTTAAAGTGACGATCATCTGAATCGAGGTTGGTGGGACTTGCAGCAGGTGAAAAAGCAGCAATTATATCCTGACCTGGTGCAGTTACATCCGGCTGTAAAAAGTAAAAAAAAAAAAAGATTAAGAATTACAACACTACTTGATAACTGGAAGGGTTAGACGGTGTGAGAATGGATAACCTTGAGGATTGAGGGTAGAATCAAGTTGGGTCCCCTTGACGAGAATGCAGAAACTATTGGAGCTGGCCTAAATGGTATAAATGTTTTTGCATTATTCATTGCTGCAAGTGGCTTCCTGCATTATATAGAAATGGAGCTCAGTCACTGAAAATACTTTTGAGAGCAATTCCAAATGGATTGGCGGGAGGAGAAAGATATATGATAATTACTTGTTTGTGTTGAAATACGAGTCGTGTTGTGGTCCCTTTTTCTTAGGGACACCAAGAGGAAGATTGGAAGTGTCAATAACATGAGCATCAGCTGTACGTGTGTTCAATTCGTTATCATTTTCTAAAATCATCTTCAATGCGCCTACACGCTTTGCTTCTGCACCCTTGTCCACAGGCCTTAGGCTCCTTCCTCGTTGGCATATTAATATGCGACCCCTTACTTTGTTAGGATCAAGTGTTCCAGTTCTGCAAAGTTGACTGCAAAACAGGATTAAGGGTGAGAGAAACGTTTGACAAACAACAGAGAAAAAGCATAATTATGAATGGTGGAATTCATTCTTACGCATCTTGAAATGTTGCATTAGGAAGCCTGACATTGCCAGCAATGACCACAGGAATTAACGTCTGAGATGCCGAGTTTATGGCAAGACTTGTTCCCTGAAAATTATATGCATGGATAGACAGAGCTTAGAGACGGAAAAACTAAACAGAATCAATATGTAATTGATTGAAAGAAGTGATAGACACGAACCTTAACGACTTGACCATTACCAAGAGTAATGTTGTTGCTGAATTCTCTGTCTATAGAGCCAGCAGCAATAGTGAAGATCCAAGGCGCCACATTTGTGACAGTCTCAGGATCTGGTCCGTCATTACCAGCGGAGGCAACAACTATGATTCCCCTTGAAACCGCATGGAAGGATCCTATGGAGATGCCATTGGTCAACATCTCATTCACATTTGGCACAGCACTTTGACCAATGGAAATGGAGATAATATCAACACGGTCATCGATGGCTTGATCAATAGCTGAAAGAAGATCTTCATCAGGGCACGCTTCAGAACTACCATGACCCCAGCAAACCTTGTACACTGCAAGACGGGCCCTTGGAGACCCTCCCTTAGCTGTTCCGTTACCGTTTCTCTGAACGCTGACGTTTCTCACAAAGTTGCCACCTGCTGTCGACAGAGTGTGGGTCCCATGCCCGTCCATGTCACGAGCGCTGATCCTACTTCTTGGGCCAAGGCTCCCATGTTTGACCTCGTAACCATTATAGAACGTCTTTGCTCCAATCAGCTTCCTATTTCAGGCACACAAACATATCTAATTTATCATCCTTCATCTCAACGCTCAAGTTTTAATTATATAAAAAAAAAATCTTAAAAGTTTTATTGAAACCTGTTGCAAAGACTTCTGTTGCGTGGGCCAGACAGACTATAGAGATCGCATTTTGATCCTCCACGCCACCTCTTTGGAACGGGACCGTACCCATCATCTCTGAAGCTTTTAGATTCTGGCCAAACCCCTATCCGACAATAAAAGATAATGATGAAAATTTTTAATTCTGTTGCAAATGTTTACAGATTTAGAAGGGTTAATATAATCATTAGTCTTCCCACTTTAATTTTTAAAATATTGATTTCTATAATTTAATAAAAGTATAGAACATTTTATTTTTTGAAGAATCAAAACCCATTGTTTTAAACTTCAAAAATTAAAACTAAAATGAGGGTCAACTTCAAGCACTAAAGATTGGATTAACCTTTTATAAAAAATTAAATAGCTCAATGAATGGAGGCATGAATGCAGTTAAATTTCATTTCATTTAATTTGAAAATAGTTACCAGTATCAATACTGCCAATAATCACATTCTGACCAAATCTTCCTTTAACCCAAGCTGAGTCAGCTCTCACTCTTCCCCTTCTTTCTTGTCCTAGGAAATCCCATGACCTGGTTGTGTGCAGCTTATAAGATCGGCCCTTGAACACCGACACTACTTTTGGATTTTCTGCATCATTTTCCAGCCATTTTATATCAATATTTTGTACATAATATCAAATACTACGTCCTGTCTTTAATATAAAAGCTAATTGATTATTGTTGGAGAGATTAAGGAAGCTAAATACACTATATATATTTACCGTACTAATTTGTCAGACTTATAAACTGATATATAAACTAATTATATACATAAATAAATACTTTTAAGTAATGTATTTAGCTTCCTTACCATTCTCAACAACAAAAATTAACTAAGTCTGAACCGGAGTCAGTATATAATTTACATAAATCCATGATATGTATATAGGGTACGAGTGTCTCACTCCTGATCTCTGCTGCCTCATGCTCTTCAAGTAATGCAGCAAAGCCATTGATGTGTCGGTTATATGAGTAAAAGATGGCTTCTTTGGCCCTTTCATGGCTGTCAAATCAAACATGCAACTGTTAAAAAAAGTACTGTATACAGGATTCTTTAAATAAAGAGAAAAGAGAGACAGACATGGTTACTTCGAAAATGATTCACAAAGGTCTATGAAACTTGCATGCATACCTTCCTAAGACGGAGGCAAGCAAATCATAATGGGAACTTGTGGCAAACTCCATATCAGCAGACGAAGGTTTTGGACCATGCGAATGTGATCCCAAGTATATAACGTACGACTTCAACATGAAATATTGATTAAGGTGGCTGACGACGACGAAGACAAGAATAACACCAGTACTTTTAATTGAACCAAATTATGCTTCCTTGCATACCTGTTTAATGGCATAGGCAGGTTGCTGCAGCTGTAGGAAGCTGCAGAGCAGAAATGGCCACAGAAGAAGATGAAATGTAGTTGAGCCCATCAATTTTCTTCACCTGAAATGTACGAGAATGGCGACTCTATTTCGTCTCTTTATATAAATCCCTTCTCACCTGTTTGTTGATGAGTGGAACTTTTCTTCCTTCGTTTGTTTTTTTTAATGCATTAAACAAAATTGACCTACCATGATTTTTATTCAATTGGTCCAATATTCTCTTCGGCATATTTTACATCTCTAATGTAATGATAGGGTAGAGCTTGAGTGTAAATTTCTTGGAGTGTTCCGAGGGAGAAGAATTGAAAGATCCCCCTAAAGACATTTTGTTTTTATAAATAAAAAATTTAGGTGAGTTAAATCCTAAGAGTTTAAAGTTTAAAGAGTGTTTAGTGCTTATAGATGTATTTACAATTTCTTATATACATAACTTTACAATTAATCAAGAATTTCACACTGTCGCAATTATAAGTTGGGAAATTTGTGCAGGAGAAACAAATGAGTGTGATATATTTAGCAAGAAGGTCAAGTTTTAAAACATATGATAGATTTAAGAATTCTCTGCAGATGAGTAATGATTGCAAACATATGATAGGGTTAATAAAATCTTTTATCACTCAAGTTTACTCTCATTTTAGTTTTGATCCTTCGATTTTGAAATCATGGGTTTTAATTTTTTTTAAAAGGAAAAAATGGTCTGGATTGTTTTAAATTAAAGCAATAAATGTTAAAATGAAATTAAGTGACTAAATATTGTACCAACCCAATATAATTTATACTATATATTTTGATTCTCCTTGAACTTGGGGGAAAAATCTTTTTTAAACCAAATGCGTCATAAGTACTTCGGTCTGATTTTTTTATTGGACTATTCAATAACCTAGATATACCCCTACTTGAACAAAAGAGCTCAATGGGTTCAGATAAATTCAGATTGAGCCAAGCAAAATAGAAGGAAAAGGTAATACAATCTTTACCGGTTTAATAATTACCTACATAGGATGCTCCCAATCCTCATTATATTAAAAAGTGAAGTGCTTTCATTGATCTCCTTTGGAGAATGTCGTGGAATATGGGATAAGTTTTTATAATAATACTAATAATTAAAAGAAAAGGATTGGTGTAATTGATAAAGATTTAACTTATATAACTCACAAGATTGTTTGAATTTCATTGTTGATATTGAGGTGAAAACTTTGTTAGTTTTATCGTATTTAACTCACCTGAATCTTTATTATAAGAAATGTACTGTGAAGATGCTTAATTAATGTTATTTTTTTTTACTATCATTGTATTTATGACGTTATGCATCATTCGTCATTACAATTATTGCTGCTAATTATTCGGTGTGAAGATTTTTCTTCTTCTTTCCTTCCGATAAAGCTGTCATATTCTTCAACTTTTCCATTAATTAATTGAAAGATAATATTTTTTACAATACACGGTATACACCTCACTTTATTCGTCTTCTCTTCACATCTTTTCTACTTGCTTTCCTTTACTTTAGACTATTTTCCCTTAAATAAATGTGCTTCACTTTAAAGTTCAAATCTTTATTAAAGCAGCCATGTTGAACAAAAAAATTAACATGCCTTAATTAAGAGGAATTTCTATAAAATCTCAATGAAAATATTTCATCACCTAAAATGTTCCATTACAGCTAAAGAATGTATGCATATATCAGTTTTGATGTTACAAAATTCCATGTTTATGCTGCTCACTCTTGAAATTACTTGTTTATGCAGTTCACTGTTATCATAAAAACTTGTTAGTAATTAAATCCTTTCTGGAGATCTCATAATGAATCTCACAATCTTTAGATTACTCTATTGCTCTTCTTTTTAGGTGAAAGAAATTCATTGATACTTTTTTTGCCATCAAATTCGGTCATACAGTTAGCATATAGTTTCAAGGGAAAATCCCAATAAAATATCTTCTTAAAAATCAATTTAGTGACTCCAATTTGTATTATACCAGATTCATCCACAAGCACCAATTAGGAATTTGAGGATCTCGAGAAAAGACTTCACTGCCCCTAAAAACCTTCTCTCTCCCTCTTCTCTCTCTTCCAGGTCGTCTTCTTCACCTTGCGCTCTCTCCAAGCTTCAAGCCCAATCATACCATTCAAATAGAGCCAGAAAAACGGGCCGAGCCCATTGAGTAGACCCGATTATACTCGTTTAAGTTAAGGGTTGGGTTTGTGATTTAGTGTAAAAAAAAGAGACGGACTTAAAAGGGTCGGCCCTATAGGGCAAAGGACTTAAAAGATCTTGATGAGACAAATTATTTTTTTTATTTTTGTTTCAGACATTCTTTGTTCCTTTTATATTTACTTTCAAGTTTCAGAAATAAATCATTTTATATTAAACATTTATTTTTAAATTTGTTTTATTGTCAATCATATACTCCATAAAAATCCAAAAATGTGAATAGAAAAAATGTTGTTGAAACATAATTTTTCTTATAGCTTATTTAATGCATTATATTATAACAACTTTATCTTTTCTTTCAAATTTTAGAAGAAATCATTCTAAGTAAATACTTATTTCTAGTTATTTTATGTGCTATATTAAAACACACATACATATTTTCACTCTTTGAATCTTTATTCTTTTCAATTTCAATATCAAACTTGTTATGTTGTTTTCCATATGCAAACTACTTTTTAAAGATTAAATTAAAAATCTATTGTTGTAACTTGATCTATTTGAAAAAAATGAAAAATATGTTAAAGATGCCCGTGACTCGTCCTCATGACCCACGATCTACCATAATCAACTAGCTTAGGTGCCGAACTGCAAAATTGGAAAATGAACACAACTTTATTCTATCATTTTATTTATTGTATTAATAACATTCAATTTAGATATCCTCTTCTAATTATAAATTTTGTGACTTTTACTAAAAACAGTTTTCATGTCCAATTGTTAAAATTGTCATTCACAATATATTGTTATCTTAACTTTATTTATTTTAATTTAATTTTAATATTATTTATGTCTTAAATTAGAAATTTTACTACTTTAAATTGAAAAGAAAATAGAAATTTTATATTAAACGGCGGGCCAACCCGAGCGGGCCAATTTAAGAGCCGGGCTTAAAAAATCAAGCACTTTTATATTAACGGGCCTAAATGGGCCGACCTGTTGAGACTTGAGCCCATGAAGGGCCGATCCAGATTCCCACCTCTACATCCAAGTAACACCCAAACTATAAGCATAGCATTCATGAACGTATATACTTAGTTAATGTCCTTCGTGTCAACATAACACAGTATTATAGGACATGTTAACCATTTAACAAATTATAACCAAGTATGAAAGAAAACTGTTACCGTAATTATCAACTTCTACTTTCACAGTGACCTCCTCTTTTTTCCTCAGTGCCCCAGAAAACTCTCCCAAATTCTTGGTCCCCTTCTTCTCCTCACACTTCGTGTAGAGTAAGAGGAATCAAAAAATGTTACTTGATACACCTATCTATATATAGGAAGCGTAACCATTCACTTCGTACGATCTTGCCACCTTTAGCTTAATAACCATTATTCATTGATACATGAATCACTTACTTCACTCAAAAGGAAATTACAATATTGCCACATCATGTATCAACAATGCCACCTTCCATTAGTAAAATGATAACATATATATTAATTTCCTCCATAATTTCATTGCCACATGAACAGCGTGGAAGTGGCAAATTATTATCAAATTCGCATTTGCCTCTTCATTTATCTTGGATTGCTAATTTAATGAAATGATGACCATTCCATGTGTGGGAGAACCTGGCAGCAGCTAAAACAAAATTATGTGACACTTATTATTCAATGTTCCCCCTAACCTCTCAAGCTTCCATGTTATGCTTGCTATTGCCATCCTTAATCCCAAGTTTAACACTTCCTCCTTGCTTAATTCATACTCCTTCTTATCCTAAATATATGATTTACTTATCTAATTTGATTAAATTAGAGATAAAAGTCAAGTTAGTTGATATAGCATTTTTTCCCTAAAATAACATAATCATCTTTTTTTAACTCACTCACACTTTCTCTTACTTGATTATTGTTGAAGGACCATAATAGAGGTAATTTGAGCAAAAATTGATAAAATTAAATATAAATCATGCATTTAAAATCAAAATCAATTCATATGTTAAGATCGAAGGAGTAGTACCTACAAGGACTCTCGTCTAATTTTTTGGCATGTTACAAAAATGAACTAATAAATTTTTTACTTTATATATATATATTTTCTAAAATTTTTATTATTTTATCAATTTTTCAAGACAAATTTAGAGATTTAAAAAAAAATTAAGAGGTCTAGAAATTTCTTCTTACCCCAGGTCCCCTTTGGTTTTATCATTATTATTTAGTGCTTATTTTTTACTTACCATTTAAACAAAATTTAATTAAAGCTTCTCTTAATAAATGGGTTATGCGCAATTTATATTTATATATTACTTTTGTATTATATATATATATGTGTGTGTGTATGTATATCTTAGTTATTACATGTAGGATGAAAGATCTTGATGAGACAAACAAGTTAAATGAAGACCACCTTTTGATTTGAGGTTGTTTTTAGGGTTTTTGGCACTTTGAACGTTTTCTCCCTCGAAAACCTCTTATAAACTCCCATGATTGAGTTGAGAGCTTCTCTATCTGCCCTCCTCTTATGGCTGCAAGAAAATGATGACAGGAAGAATGGAAGGGAAGGTAACATCCTAACTAATGTGATATGAAATGTAATAGAGGCTTTACGAAGACAATTACAAAATTTTTGGATTAGTATGAATAATTTTTTGGGTCAAAAGTTATCTTTGGAAATTATTTTATTTTTAAGGAAATTTGAAAAAAAAGTAAATTACCCAAAATTTATCAATTATTTCATAAGTTAAGGGTCAAATTTTGGGAGAAAGTTAATCATGGGAATAAAAAGATGATTATTGCATTTCTGGAAAAATTGCCAAATGAGTAGTAAATTGGAACTCTGATTTGTTTAGCTGGAATTGAGTATCAATTCTAAATGGTAATTTTTCTTGAAAGAGGATACAGAGAGCTTTTAATAAAAGCTTGAATAATTACATTTTGAGTTTTATGAAATAAGTTATGAATGTTCAAAATTTAACTCAGAAAACTGGAAAATTATGTTTTCAAGCAGAACATTGGCCATTTACATCAGTTTTTGTGCAGCAATGTTTGAGCTTTGATGCTAATGCTTATTTTTCTTTTATAGGGGATGAAAAGAGCTTTGAATCACTGCAATTATACATCAATAATTCACATTATGAGGTTCCACCTCAATAACTTTATATATCACATGGCCATGAACAGCTTTACATATATAATAGCCTGAACATATATGTTTAAAAAATTAAAAGAGCTAACCTGAGGGACCCTGGGTCAAACTTGACTCATTAAAATTCCTGAAAAATAGCTTTATGCAAAAGTTGTTTTAAAAAATTTAAATTTTTTTAGGAGAGCTCATTCTAAATAACTTATTTTGAAAAAGGACTTTTGTCATGAATTGAGGAGTTTAGAATGGACAAGATATACCAATGGGCGCTCGGTCGAGTTGGATAAGTGCTACGGCCGGCGCTCCTCAGGATGAGGTTTCGATTCCTGGGGAGTGACAGACGCGTTAAATAACGCAGCCTCAAAGAGGTTGTCCCATCGGTACCGCTCTACCCCCGTAAGGGCTTCTCGGGTGGGGTCCGGATTAGTCGGTTGCTCCGGGTTACCTGGTCCAGTTAGAAGGCCAGGGACTCAGAAAAGGGCGCCGGATACCGGGAGATTTCGATAAAAAAAAAAAAAAGAATGGACAAGATATTGGAAGGGTGTGACAGGAACATGGTGATAAAGTGACAAAATCGGGAACATGGTGATGAAGTGCCAAAGTTAAGGGATTTGGATGTCCACTTTTGACAAAATGGCTTAATGCAATAATCAATTCTACTTTTCAATATCAAATCTTGGCCATCCAATTTGTTCCTCCATCCTTGCCCTTGAACCCAACTTTAAACCTCCATATTGGCCTTGGATGTGATAAAATTCACTTATCTTGCCATCACTTTGGAGTTAAGTTTATATTTCAAAATAGCTGAGAAATAATTAATATAAAATACAAAGGCAGATGTAGGATTTTACTCAATTTTATATTATACTTTATATTAAAGTATTAAAATTATCATATTAATGAATTAGAATTCAAGCAAATTTTGTCAATATTTAACTACAAAGTTATTATTCAAAATCGTTGAATCAATATTTTCCATTAAGAGTAAATAAAAAAAACTGAAATTGCAATTTGTAAACTTAAAAAGCTAAAACTTAATCTAAACTTAATGGATCAAATAGATACTTTAATCTAATTAATATTTATGATATTTGGTCCCATATATAAAGCAATTTTGGTGGTGGATTGGAATGCCAAAATTTTGTTGAATAGCCTTACCCTTTGATTTTGGAATGATGTTCGTGAAGGATGTTTTAATCTGGTTTTTAGTTCTCCTTGCATGGAAGACCTGTTTATGCTAGTTTGTTTCTGCATTTTAGAGTTTATTTTGTTTTTGATTTTTTTTGTTTTGGTTGATGTTTGGTTTCTCTCAGAGACATTTGTTGTTTCAACTTGATTTTACATGCTATTTGAGCAAACTCATAAATTAAATTTATATTGTAAATTCGTACGAAATTATTTTGATCAATTAACATCTATTCAAAGCATATAAATAAATAATTAAAATATAGAAATGACAACAATTTATTTAAATATATTTACATAGAAATAACTGAAATTAAATCCATTAATATTTTATAGTGTACTATACTCAACAAAAAATTCTGAGGTTCATATATGAAGCTACTAATCAGTATTAAATTCAAAAAGCTAGCATGGGTTTCATAACAAGTTTACATGAATTTGTAAGTTAAAATGCAAAAACGGTAAATTTGGTGAATGAATTCACAACTCCAATCAAATTTGTAATTAGCATGAGTTTAGAAATGATTTAACATGATTTTGTAAAAAAAGAGAAGTAAAAACAATGAGCTAGCTCGCAAGTTTAATAACAATGATGAATGTGATGGCTTGGCCACTTCAATTCCGGCCCTGCCAAAAGCATCCGCATTGGGAAATTCCATTGGCGGATGAACACGAGAGTGGTTGTTACAACCTTTTTAGGGAGAATCACACATATGATATCTCAAAGTAAGACTATAAAATGGCTCAAGTTTTTAACTCTTTAATAACGTTTCTGACATTATTTTTTACAGAGAAATTTGTACCAAAAAAAAAGTTTTTTACAGCGAAATATCATATTATCCATAGTTAAGAAAGAATAAAAAAATCTCACCAATAAGAACTAGTATTCACAAAATGAGTTATGTTGGGTGTCTACTTAATTGTTAGCCATAAGGCCTGAGCGGGTATCTTTATTATGCTTTGGAGTTAGTAGTAACTATAGTTTTATAGCTTTATTATAAAATAAAGTTAATTATGTCACGTTCGTTAAAAAAATGATAATTCTTGTGTCCTTAAACTTTTTTTTGGAAAAATATATCTTTTCAAATTTACTTTATTTTAATAAAACTAATGTCTAGATAAATTATAATACTAGAATTAAAATAATAATGCCAGTAACTTAGAATATACAATGAAATAGAGGGGAGGAAAATCAATATACTACATTTTCATCTAATATTTTGGATCAAGAAGGATTTTTTCACTTGGCCTTATAATTAGGACATGATGAAGTATTTAATTAAGTGTCATTCTCATAGTTATATTATATTGCAAATTAGATTAATATTAATATAACGACCAAGTCCAAACATATATCTCCTTAATAAAGTTGTTTTCTCTGAAGTTCACTTAATGTTATTTGAAATTTAAGAAGCCTAACAAAACCAGAAAGAAAGAAAGAAAGAAAGAAAAAGAAGTAAAATTGATCATTTTGAAAAAGTAGTAAAATTTAACAGATCTAGACCATCTAATGTATATCATTTGACACTAGGATAACATAAGAAAATGCAATTGAAGCAATATTGGCAAGTTAATCTTTCTTAATGTCAATTATTGCCTGCAAGCTAGGCCAATCGTTCTATAAGAAGGTCTGTATCATCAGCTTGAACATCCCAAGCCTCAGATGCCCAACAACCACCAACTCACCCGCCGAACAAATATTCCGTCTTTGAATATATTCCTGATTCCAAAATTCACCCAAAAATAAAAAACATGTCAGGAAGAGATTCCTCTAAACTGCTAGCATTATTCTTTATTGTTGCTTCCTTTGCTTCTGCTGCTGCTGGAGATACCGAAGCAAAAGCTCTGTTGAATTGGAAAGCCAGCCTTATTGGCGAAAGCAGATCTACCTTTTCCTCTTGGAAGAATGACACTAATCCTTGTGGAAACTGGAAGGGGATTTCATGTGACAAATCCATGTCTGTGATCAACATAAGTCTGTCAAATCATAGCCTTCAAGGTACACTCTCAAGTCTCAACTTTGCTGCCTTTCCTAATCTCCTCTACTTCGACATAAGTTACAACCAATTTTATGGATTCATTCCCCACGAAGTTGGTAACTTGTCGAGTGTTTTGATGTTGGATTTGTCAGATAATTCATTTAAAGGTCCAATTCCTCCTGAAATCTGGAGTCTAACCACTCTAAATCATCTTGATCTTACTACATGTAAACTCACAGGACCAATTCCCAAAGAAATTGGGAATTTGAGGAATTTGGTTATCCTATGGCTCGGAGAAAATTACCTTTCTGGTCCCATTCCCAAAGAGATTGGAATGTTGACCAATCTTGTAGACCTTTGGTTGGGAAGCAATCCTCTGTCAGGGAGAATCCCATCATCAATTGGAAACTTGACCAAGTTACAAAATCTTTATCTTTATCAGAACAATCTTGTGGGTGTTATTCCTTCTGAATTATGGAATCTCTATTCTCTTATTGACCTTGAGTTATATGATAATAGACTTTCTGGTCCAATCTCTCCCTCCATAGGAAACCTAACAAATCTTGAACGATTAGTATTTTCTGATAACAGATTTTCTGGTCCAATTCCTCAATCCATTGGTAATTTGATTAAGTTATATTATCTCCACCTTGGAGACAACAAGATTTCAGGATTTATTCCTTCCACTATAGGAAATATGACAAAGCTCGCCGGCCTGTACCTGAGAAATAACAGTTTCAATGGTCAACTTCCACAAGAAATGACTAACATGACAAGTTTACGAGACATACAACTAAGTTATAATCATTTCAGTGGTCCTTTTCCACAAAAAATTTGTCAAAAGGGGATGTTACATTTCCTTTCTGCTAACGATAACCATTTCACCGCTCCTATTCCAACAAGTTTGAAGGATTGTTCCAGCCTAGAAAGACTTAGGCTTGATAATAACGGATTAGTTGATAATATAACAGATGCTTTTGGAGTATATCCTATATTGGATTACATTGATCTAAGTGGCAATCAATTGTATGGACATCTTTCACCTATGTGGGGGAAGTGTCAAAATCTCACACGATTGATTCTTCACAACAACAAGCTTTCTGGTAATATACCATCAGAACTTTGTGAGGCAACTAATCTTGGTGAACTTAACTTGTCATCAAATCATTTGTCTGGACAAATTCCAAACGAACTAGGGAAATTGAGAATGTTGCAAAGACTCTCTTTGAGTGGTAACAACTTCTCTGGCAACGTCCCCTCAAATATAAGATTACTTGATCAACTTCAATCTTTGGAGTTGGCAGCAAATAATTTTAATGGCTCAATCACAAGAGAGTTTGGGGAACTAAAAAGCTTAAGGTTCTTGAATTTAAGCAAAAACAAATTTGATGAAATCATTCCCCTTGAGTTTGCTGAACTCCAAAACCTTGAACTACTTGATCTTAGTGACAATTTGCTAATTGGAACAATACCATCAAGCCTTGGAATGTTACTCAAATTGGAGGTATTGAACCTGTCACATAATAATCTCACAGGGTCTATTCCTTCAGGTTTCAGTGGATCTATGTCAGCTTTATCTACTATTGACATATCATACAATCAATTAGAAGGTCATGTTCCAAACAAGCCAGCCTTTCACAACTTTGGTGCACTGAGGAATAATAAAGGTTTGTGTGGTAATGTCAGTGGTTTAAGTCCTTGTGGTGACTCTCAATCTAATGGACATGGTCATGAGAGCAAAAGGTTCTTGATAATATTCCTCCCATTATCCATGCTGCTATTAGCCCTTGTTGGAGCATCTTTCCTTTTCTCTCGAAGAGTGACAAAAGCAAGAAGGAAAAATGAAGAAGCTCCACCAGACACTGTTTATTTTGTATGGAGTTGTCTTAAAAGAGAAATATTGTATGAAGATATCATTGAAGTCACAAAGGAATTTGACGAAAGATATCTCATTGGGAAAGGGGGTCAAGGAAGTGTTTATAGGGCTGAGTTGCCTTCAGGTGACGTTGTAGCTGTAAAGAAGCTCCATTCAATGCCAAGTGGGGAAGTCTACAACCAGAAAGCTTTCAAAAGTGAGATTCAAGCTTTGATTGAAATCAAACATCGTAACATTGTGAAGCTATATGGGTTTTATTCCAATTCACAATTCTGCATTTTGGTTTATGAGTTCTTGGAAGGTGGCAGCTTGAATAGCATACTAAAGAATCATAAACAAGCCACTGAGTTTGACTGGAATAAGAGGGTGAATGTTGTTAAAGGTGTGGCTAATGCTTTATTTCATATGCATCATGGCTGTTCAATTCCTATTGTGCATCGTGACATATCAAGCAAGAATGTTCTTCTTAGTTCAGAATATGAAGAAGCTCACATCATTGACTTTGGAACAGCAAAGTTTTTGAATGCCGATTCAAACAATATGACCACATTTGTGGGCACATTTGGGTATGCTGCACCAGGTAAGACCTTTTTGTCTATTCTTTCCAAAATACTACGTTTTGCAATATTATGGATATACATAACATTAAATCTATTGCAGAGAGTGCTCTCATTATGAAAGTAAACGAGAAATGTGATGTTTATAGCTTTGGAGTGGTGACTTTAGAAATCATTATGGGAGAACATCCAGCAGAGCTTATTTCATCTTTGATGGAGAATTCAACCATTAATGATTTGCTGTTAAATAACGTGTTAGACCCACGACTTTCTCCACCCACAAAACCAATCCTAGATGATGTAATCTTAGTTGTAAAAATGGCTTTTTCTTGTTTGCATGAGACTCCTCAGTATCGTCCAACCATGGAACAAGTATCTACAGAGTTTGCAAGGACGCCAAAATCTTATTTAGAGGATGAATTTCACACTATCACAGTTGGACAACTAATGAGGGATTGAACTTCATTTGTGACTGTGTATACTTCTATAAAGTGTTTTTAAGCTTATGTGGTTTTTGAATCATATGTATATGATCAGTTTGGGACTTGTATAAGACTGAAGTGAATGTTTAGTCTCAGCATTACGTTTTAACTATTGTAACATAATGGATGCATTTTTGGCCAAAAAAACATAATGGATGGATTCGATTATTTTATGTCAGATTTATGCCTTTTACTTCAATCAAAAGTTATAAAGCAAAATCACTTGCATGGATCAATCAATCGCATGCTTCTTTTTTTTTGGCAGAGAATCTTTGAAATACTACACTCCAACTTTGTTTTGACATTAGTTTTTTCCCAACAACTAATATTTTTGTGCTTAAAGCTCTAATTCATTTAAAACTCTGTCCTCCGAGTATGATTCAATAAAATTCATTCCCTCTATTTTTAATTTGCTTAATATTTGGTCATTTATCTTTCCATCATTTATATTTTTTGCCCTTGCCTACTGGGAAAAAAATGTTATGAATCATCAGCATCAGCCACATCAAGTGCAAACTGATTTAAAGTTACATCATTGAACTCAAACCCTGGTAATTTTGGATTCCTTTTGCTTTTTTCTCGCCTCTGGACTTCTTCCTCCATATTCCTAATTCATATTACTTAGAATACTGAAATTATTAATTTGTTTATACCAAATAGCTGTAAAAATATTATTTAAATAATGGGCACGTAGATGTTAGAATGTACTGATGTTTTCCCTGCGCTGCCTCTCCCCTGCCTCAATCGTTGCCTTCTTGGTAAAATGATGATGGGGATCACCTTGTTTTTTTTATTTTTTTTTAAAATAGCATCAACAGTCTAAAATGTTTTTTTAAATAGTAGTTCCAAATTTTCAATATTACTTCCAACATTGAACTTTTTTTTTTAATAGCACTCAATATTTTAAAGTAATTTTTTGTATATTCAATACCCTAAAGTAGTTTTCTTATATCACCCAAAATCCTAAAATAACTTTTGTTAAGTAGTATTTAACACTTTAAGGTATTTACCGGTAACATTCAATATTTTAAATAATTTATTGTGCATTCAACATTTTAAAATATTTTTTCAATAACAATCAGTATTATAGAGTAATTTTTGGTACATTCATTACTCTAAAACATTTAACACTACTGAAAAAATACTTCATAAGGCTAATCCCCATCACTTTTTTACCTCAAAACGGCAACACTCGAGGTAGCTGAGGAAAAAACATGACTTACAGAAATTTTTTCTCTGATCATCAATAGAAAAATGCTAGTTATGATGTTTATTTTGATCATAAATATAAGATATTAATCCACTTAGTCTTTTGAATTTGACATTTTAAGAAAATCAACATATATTTTTTAGAAATAGTGAAAATAAATTAATTTTTTTAATATCTGTAAATTAATTATCTAACAACTATATTAAGAACATGAATAAATATCTGCAATTTAATTAACTTAATTATCTTTTTGAATTTCTACAAATTACATACCTGTAACAAAAACTAGAGAGAGTACTTTATTATTTTAGTCATCTTTAATATTCGATTTGTACGATTTTTCAATTATTTATAGTCAAACGATAAGGTCAATTGATAGAGTCACTGTTCTTTAACAAAATTAATGCATTCTGTATGCTTTAATTATCAAGAAAAAAAAAGTATGAATAGCTTCTAGTCTCTCCTTTCTTTCCTTTCTCTTAATGAAGCGTGGCTATTCCAAAAGTGAAAGGTTGGTAGTCCTAATTATATTGAATTGTCCAAAAAAACAATGGGTATATAATAATATGCTTAGTGGGAGACCCACAAGTCAAGAACTACAACAACCCATCTCTTTTTATCAATATCTAAGAATTATCTTTTCCTAGCTAGTGGGAGACCCACAAGTAAAGAACTAACAACCCATATCTTTTTATCAATGTCTAAGAATTATCTTTTCCCTGCTAATTTGTTTCAATCACTTGAAGATTATAACCCTCACAATTGGACCTGTTCAAGTTTTCATTCTTGCAATTTTCTGTTTGCTTGTAATTGTAATAATAATGCAGTGTGTTTACCCTTTTTGTTTTGTTCTACTTTTTTTTCCAAAGACATGTTACAGTGATATGAAGAAGTGTATAAGTGGAAGTAATAAGCACGATAAACTCCACAATACATTAAATGTGACGAATTCATAAATTTAAACACATATATACAAATAAAATAAATTGAATTTTAATCAATCATCACCCCACATCACCTCCAGTGCAGAGCATCTTCTTTGGCGATAAGGTGGGGCAGCACTTGCTCCAAGAATCGGCTATCTTTATCCAGCCTTGTCCTCTTCACATAGTTATTTCCTCACCCTCTAAACACTTGGGTCTTCATTAAAAACAGGTTGGAGATCATTAGTATCTACCCCTTTAAATTAAAAAAAAATACTTAGATCTTCATTTTCCAAATTAGGTTTTGCTTTTAAATAAAAAAAAAGGGAGACCCTATCAGATATAAAAACCAAGAGTTTCGGCCAACGATAAAAGTTACGTTTCTACATGTTTTATCACAGCATCATAACTTCATGATTTTTCTGGGAACAGTAATTTTTTTCCGACGTGTTTGGTGTATTAGACTTTAGAAGAAGCGTGTTACCGACATTGGCGAGGACGTAAAATATCTAAATAAGAATTAGATTTTTACAGCTCATTAACCACACGTTATGTCATATCACCTGTGACCGACACACATTATATAAATTGAATAGATTTAATTTATGTCATGTCACTATTTTATGTCCTTGCCAATGTCGGTCCCAACGTTAACTCACCGGGAAATGACGGGACGCACTTGTTTGTTTCTTTCTTTCTTTATCGATGCAATGTGACCGACACATTATTTCAAGTGTGACTCAAATTTGAAAAACAACAGGATCGACTTCTTTTTATTCAGTCCTCTTCACGAAGTTATTTCTTCCTCCATTGGACATTATAATATTGCAAAAGTATATATAATATTTTAAAAAATGGTTAAATTTTTGTAACTCCCTTAAATTATCTTAAACGTCTATCTTTTTTTTATGTGAAACCCATTTGTTTTCCTTCTAACATTACAAAATAATTGCACCATTTTTTTAAAAAAATTGTATTCTTTCGAAAACTCCATTATTAAGATTGATTTTAACCAGGGGAAGAATTATATTTTTACCGCTCATTAACCACACTTTATGTCACCTCACTTTGGACAATATTCATACTCATTAGTGTGAATAGGAAAATCATGTTCAGAGAGCCGTTCAATAATTGTAGCCCATGTGACTAAACTTGAATTGGTCGGTAAGATCAGATGACTGATGATTTGTAACTAAAAATAAACTAATATGTATGTATAAATGTTGTTGTTGCTGTCTCCTTATTCTTAATAAAGGATTGAATCAAAATGATGGATCATCATATATAAATAAAATCAAAGGAAAATTAATCATTTAATTGTTAGAGTTTTGACTTAATTATAACTCAATCTTTGACTAAATTATAAAATGATTAAATTACAGTAACTGAGTTGCAGTGATTCAAAGTTCAGAGAATAAATTACAATCAAGTTAAAAAATTATATGAATTAAGTTGCACTGAATCAAAGTATAAGAATTAAATTATAAGTCGATCAAAATTGTAGAAATCGAAAGATTAATTTTCTGTAAATTCCATGATAATTCTCAATTAAATAATATATAGGAAGCATAGCTTATTTATTTAAAATCCTATTCTCCACCTAACCTATGCTCATCATAATGAAATATTTAAAAACGATTACAATTAAAAGGGAAAAAAAAGAAAATAACGATACCCTAATGTTAGTAATAATAATGGTGTCATTTTCAAAATTAATTAGAGTCATTAATGTAGTTCATGTTAATTTTGGTTGCTTAGGGAGAGATATTTGTGCCAAAGGATGTTTGTCAAACATGGAAAATTAATATAAAAAATACTTTTACCTAAATTCAGATAAAACTCATTTTATATAATTATTTTAAATTTACGTAAAATTACTTTAAAAAAACCGTAATAAAATTGGTTTTCTTGAAGAGGTGATGGTCAGGGACAGCACTTTTGTCCTCCATTTTGGTGCTAAGAGATAAGGCATGAAATGAATACGTTTCCATGGGTGAAAGCACTAACACCTTAATATTATTATTTTCATTACGATATTATTCTTGTCATCTTTACAAGATATGCTCTAACGATTCTTGTTTTATAGTCAACAAAAAAGTCATTTTATGACTGAGGCATTTCTTCGTTTCATCTAAAGTTTTGCCCTACAGCATGCTTTATTTGTCAAGAGAATGAAAAAAAAAAAATGACGACCAAAGTATGTTTTTGTCACCTCCTTTCCCATCACTATTTTATTTTATTTCATTTCAAAGGAACGATTTTGTCGTGAGAGTTTCTGACGTCAAACATAACAGAGTTTATGGTAACGAAAAATTCTCACTAAAAATAATTGAAAGTGGAGTTGGAATTTTGAAGTGGAACATGCCGTTAAAACAGTGTTACATTCAATTCTAGCTTCTTCTTGTTTTTTTTTTGTTAAGCATCAGTGTTATTTTATTGAAGGCAATCACCTTCTAAAAAAATTGTTACATTTGAAAACTCTGGTGACTCATTCAGCGGAACTCATGACTTTACCTGAAACATGCTCAAACCTGAAAAATTTTCTTTTTCTATTAAGCATCAGTGTTATTTTATTCTAGAAATTATTGAAAACTAAGTATCAGAATTTCTTGTACTAGAGATTCAATTTTCCATTCAATATGTTATGAGATATTAGCCATTTCTGCTAACCCAACCCTCCCACCAAGTCTAATTAAATATCAAAGTTCAATTGAAACCCCAACCCAACTTAATGTAGCCTATAAAGTTGGGCCCTCCAAATTAAAGGCCCAGGGAAAAATTTAAACTGAGCACCATAAAACTAATTAATATTTAGCCCAAGCCTCATTAGGCTCACACAGGAGCCCGTATCGAGCCCATGAAGCCTAATTGTTTTTTTTTATTATATACAATTTATGCAAATATATGAACAAACATATCAGCAATAAACTCATGCCTGCAACTCATCCAAGTTTGAAAGTTTTCTTGCTAAGCATATGGAACTCGGCAAGTTCACTATGGAAGTAAACTTCTGTTATTATTTACTCTGTTATTATTTACTCTGACACTCTAGCACTCACACCAATTTTTATGTAATATATTTACATATTCATGAGCCACATATTTCCTATATTTATCTGGTGATACATAAGGAGGGAAAAAAATTGGAATTACACTGAATTTTAAGGAAGGAAAATAATCACAATCACATTTTAAGAAATCATCAATATAAAGTTTAAATGGGTATGTGGAAGACTTATTGGAATAGATAAGTTTACCATAACTTATCAATTGACAAGTAAATGCACCACTCATAAGTCATAACAAGTCAAGGGGCCACCAATGATAAGTTAGGGTGCTTCAATTAATAAGTTAACATATTATTAATTGTTAGGATCGGATTTGACCAAGAGGGGGGGTGAATTAATCTAATAAAAATTTTCACAAACTATGAATGTAAAACAGAGTATGAAAGAAGGTTGACACAGAGATTTATCCTAGTTCGGTCCTCCTGACCTACGTCCAGTCCTCAGAACCCTTTAAGCTTTTTAAATCCACTAATCTCAAGAAATTACAAGCAAACAGAAGAAGGACTCTCCCCCTTCCTAACTCAAACTAACCCACAGACACCTTAGCTCGTGTCTTAACTCACTCAAGATCCTCCAACCTTGAGTAACTCTCACAAACTCAATAAATGAATCAGTATATTCCCTTTTATGAGAATTTAATGATAATCACTGAAGCTCTTAAATGAGAGTATGAAAACAGAGTAAGGTAGCTGAAGCGTAATAAATATGTTTTCTCGTATAAGCGTTCTATATTTTTTGGTGACTTGAAAGTGATGCCTTTTATAGGTGAGGAGAATTAAATGTCCATTAGAGACATTTAAGTTTCCGTTAGATCCAACGTCTTCGTTCACCTTCTTGCATTGAATGCGTTTGCGTGCTTCTGACAGTAGGTAAGGTGATATTCTAAGATTTTGTCCGTTTGAATCTCTTTTTATTTAGGTAATCAGAACTTCATTCCCTGTTAATAAATAAGTCAGTTAAGCATTTATGATGGTAGGTGTGATGCAAATAAACATTGCATGTAAAGGGAAATATTTTGGGATCAGTATAAAGCTTCTGACACGTTGCATGAATGTCAGAAAAGCAAACTCGAGTTTTGCTTCTTCATAACTCGAGTTATTGAAGAATTTTCAAAGTAGAAATCTCATAACTTTTTTGTAACTCGAGTTTTAATAAGAGTTTTGATAAAACTTGAGTTATGGAACTTAAAACTCAGGTTTTAGAGGTTTTTGTAAGTTAAAACATTTTATCCTCTTCAAAACTCAAGTTCCAATAGCCAAAACTTCAAGTTTTGGCAATTTTCAAATCACAACTTTCATTGTAACTCGAGTTTCCTTGAGAGTTTTGAGTTACAGCAAGTATACTCTTCGAGACTCCAGTTTTGTTTAATAAAACTTCAAGTTATAAGATTTTCAAAACATAACTTTTATTTGTAACTTGAGTTTCATTGGAAGTTTCAGGTTTAAAACAGATTTGCTTCTCGAAACTCAAGTTCCAACTTACTAAACTCGAGTTATATGAAAACTCTTAATGAAACTTCAAGTTTTGAAACGAAGTTTTGAAGTTCAGAAATTCTCCAGAGCTCGAAACTCGAGTTCTGATTTCCCAAAACTCGAGTTATGCCATAACTTTTGCTTAAACTTCAAGTTGAGAAGGAAGTTTCGTTTCTCTCTCTTCGAAACTCGAGTTCTGATACTCACAACTCGAGTTCCATCAAAACTTCTATTGAAACTTCAAGTTTTGGAAGGAAGTTTCGAGTTTCAAAAAATACTTCATAGCCCGAAACTCGAGTTCTATAAAATGAAACTCGATTTTGCCAAAACTTCCAACATGACTTGAGTTTTCACTGAGAGTTTTGATTTTCTAAACTCGAGTTCTAAAACACAAAACTCGAGTTATAAGAAAACTTTTATTCCAAACTTGAGTTCTACAGAGAGTTTTGCATTTCTAAGCCTTTTCCAAAACCCGAAACTCGAGTTTTGACAGAACTCGAATCAAAACTTGAGTTCTCTTGAAAGTTTGAGATTTTGAAAGTATTTTTAAACAATGTAACTCGAGTTCTAAAGCTCATAACTCGAGTTCTCTTAAAGATTTCAGTAAAACTCGAAGTTTTCTTAAACTTTTCTGAAAACAAACAATTTCAACATAATTTCAAAAACATATTTGTCATCATCAAAACATTATCTCAACATTCTCCCCCTTTTTGATGATGACAAAACCAATCAACAAAAAAATAAAATCAGATTAAGCAACTCAGAGCCAACAATAAATCAACTGCATATAAACTTCATATATTGCCAGAAAATTCACACCATAGTTCAGAAATCAGAAACATGTGTAAATTCAGAAACATATACAAGTCAATATAAACACAAAATAGAACACAATACAAAAGTCACCACTTCTTCCCCTTTTTGTCATCAATCAAAGAGGGTGAGAAGGAGAGGCAGGGTGCTCAAGTGAAGGTGATGAATCAGAAATGTTAAAAATAGTAGTGAGAGGTGCAAGGGAGATAGGAGGCTCCGAGGGGGTAGGATTAGAGCTTGCAAATGGCTGTTCAGGCTCAGATAATGGATGATACTCTAGAAGGAGTAAGGGTGTAGATTCTAAAGCAAGAGCAGGAGGAGGAGGAGGAGAGGATACTGGAGAAGTAGGAGCAGGAGATGCTGGAGCAGGAGATGCCACAGGAGATGCTGAAGCAGGCTCAGCAGAAGGCTCAGGTTCAGATAGCTCAGCTGGAGGAGGAGGGGCCTGAAATCCTCTGATAAAGTCCTCCATGGAAGTCATCCTTCCTTCCAAGGAGGAAAGTTTAGTATCCACTGATACTTTCAGTTAATCCACTGAGTAGACTTGCAAGGCATCTACTGAGGTCATCATGTCAGCCACTGCCAGATCAAGTGATTTCCTAGAAAAGTACTCTGTAGCAGCCTTCAGGAATGTGTTCACATAACTTTGAGTCTATGAGTGGAAAGCTTGTGTGAACTGCTCACCCATCTTTCTGAACTCAGTCTCCAAAAAGTGCTGGACTGAGGCCTGAGCAAAAGATGGTGCTGAGGGAGGCTGCTGGGGGGCTGATGATTGTGCCTCATCCTGGGGCACTCTGGAAGGTCCAGAAGCAGTCTTCTTCCTCTGCATGCTCTGAATTGTAGTCTGCCCGAGAGTGATTTGTATTTCAATCTTCATCCTATGAAGATGAGTCTCGAGTCTCTTTGAACTCAATGGGCTTAAGTGCCTTTTGAAAAGTGATTTCACACAATCCGAGAAAAATATGTGAGAGAGTTTTATCTCGACTTGTGTAAAATTGATTTTCAGAATTGATTAATAAATATGCACTTAATCGATTTCTAAGCCCATTGACTTTGAATTAGAAACTAGAAAGGACTATATTATTGGTTAGGTCAGAGTATGTCAGAAAATTGCTGGGAGAATATTAAATTAAGCAAGATGTTGAGGAAAAAAATGTTTTCGGCTTATTTTATTTTGATAAGCTAATCAAAATACTTACAATAATAAGCGCAGTACCTAAATTTCAATAATTAATCCCCTCTTGTTTAGATTAAAATTATCCCATGAGGTTGATGGGCTTGTACTTTTCTTTAGTCTCAAGGGCCTTTAGCGTTCCATAGATCAAATGATGACTCTTCATATCATATTATTTAATTGAATTTTTCGATGAAGTTGTTCATCTATCAAAATGAGACTTAAGTCAATTTGATAAAACATATCTCAAATTTATATACTTACAATTCAATAGCCAATTAAACAACATGAGACTTCTTTAAATTCTAACGGGGAGTTTTTTTTTTGTCAGTTAGGCTATGGGACCCGACAACTATGTTTACTTTGATTTGACCGTAATTAATTTTAAGATAAAATAAAATTTATTAAATCATGAATCATTATATAAAACATTATTGGCATTTGGCAAGAAATCAGTGAAGTAACGAGATATGGTTAACCTTTATATATATATATATTATAGCTTTTTCAATATTTATCTTATTAATAACTGTCCATTAGCGTGTCTCACATTTAAATCACACAAACCAGATATAAGGCACTTGGTTGGTGTGGACAAATCACAAATAAAGGGGGCCAGCTATAAATGGCGTTAATATTTTTAGGTGCCTAGCTCATACTTTACATCATCACTTATTTAAACTCTGTATGTCAGAACATTATAAAAATACTTTCAGAAATAAAATCTCTCTCTCACATACTTACTTTAAACAGCAAATTACATGAAAAAAGTAACTTCTACCATTTATCCAAAACAGTTCATAGTCACATCACACACATATATATACATATATATAGCTCCATCTGTACTTTTAATCTGTTCGTTGAATAAAAGTGTTATGCACTTTTAAGTGATTGAAATAATCAAGTAGCTTGAGATCATTGACCCAAAAGAAGAAAATAAAGAAAGGGAAAGAAAGAGAAGGGAACCAAAGGATAATGGGACTTGAGTCATGAGTCACTGACTCACTATATATCCAATCTTTAAGATTAAGGTAAGATGTTAGTGATTGGCAAAAAAAAAAAAAAGGTAAGATGTTAGTGTGCTTTCACCAATGGAAAGTTTCTTTCTCTTCATCATGCATGGGTTGTCTCTGCAGCGCCAGAATTCCCCACAAAAAAAAACTGTCTTCAAGAAAACCGATTTACAACTAAAAATAAGGAGTCATTATTTTCATTTTTTCCATTTTAATAATTTTTTATGTATTTCATAAAGATTAGCCAAGGTTAGGGGTACAGAATAGATTTTTAAATAATTGTATATTTCATTTTAATGATTGTCTTTCTATGTTTGTGTTTAAGCATAAATTCCAACCCAAAAACCATTTTTTCGTTAAATAAACTCCAACCAAATAACTATAATAGTAATATATAGCAATTTGTGGTGGGAAGATAAATTTTATACCACATTAAATGATTGATTAATTATATATAATTTGTGGGGATTTATTTTTTTGGGGCTAGTTTGGGGATTAAAAAAATAATAACAGTTTATTTTTTTTTTTGGGGGCAGTTGTGGAGTTATTTTTTTTTATGTGTGTGAATAGTTGGGGGTGGGGAGTGTGTTAGGATGGCTGTCACGTAAGGGGGGGGTGAATTAGGTGTCTCAAAAGTTTCTATTCAGATTTCAATTGATCAAAATTTCAAATTACAAGTTAATTTAAAATAGATAATGGAATCCAATATAGTAAAAATGAAACAACTAAAAATTAGAGGAGATGAAAGTAAAATGAACACACAACAATTTATCCTGGTTCGGCCCTCTCTAACCTATATCCAGTCCTCAAACTCCTCTGAGATTTGCAATCCACTATAACTTCCAAGTTTAACCAGGTACTTGGAAAATTATTATAGCCACACATTCAATACATCATTTATACAGCTTATTTCAAGTTTGTAACAGTGGGTACTTGAGAATCTCATAAATTTTTCTAGGCATTTATGAAACCCACTCAAGTTTGTAACGAGAGTACTTGAGGATCGTTACAATCACTCCCCCTTGCCACATGGAAGGTTACACTCTCTATTTCACTCAGGTCTATCATAAGTTACTCTCAGAAGGTTGAAATGATTACATTTGGGAAATACTCCACTCTATAAAATGGAAGATATTAACACTGAAGCTCATGGAGAAATATAATCTTAGAGTCCTATTATTATTGTGTGATTTCCTCGAATCCATACTCTATGAGTTTTGCTCGGTGACTCCATATACATCGTCACTATTCTCTGTTGGTCGCTTCCTCTTATTTATAGATATTGTCAAAATATATCAGTTGGAGAGGAGCGTTGTATTTTCCGTTGCCTTTGACTTTTGTGTTCTGTTTTGATAATAAAGAGAATGAACTAGCCGTTGTGATTTTGCCTATTGAATTAGTCGTTGGAGTTCTGATAAGAAGCAAGTGTTTGTTGAAGAAGATTAATCTATCAAGTATGAACGCCAACTAATGATTTTAGAGACATGTACCCTGTTGCTAAATGAGATGGTCAAACTTTTATGTCAGCATGTATGGATTATGTCAGATAAGCATGTTTAAGGAAAGATTTCAAATAAAGTCGATGCTCTGACACTTTGAAATAAAAGTCAGATAAAGTGTATGCTCAAGTGTGTTTGAGAATACTCGAGTGTTGTTTGAAAATTATCTCAGCAAAATTGAAGTTTATGAAGAAGTACTTGAGTGTTAAAAACAAATACTTGAGTGTTGTTTGAAAATCATTATGTCAAAATTAATATTGAGTCCAATACTCGAGTGCAAAAATGGTTACTCGAGAGTTTATAATACTCGAGTGTTGTTTGAAAATTATCTCAGCAAAACTGAAGTTTATGAAGAATTACTTGAGTGTTAAAAACAAATAATTGAGTGTTGTTTGAAAATCATTATGTCAAAATTAATATTGAGTCCAATACTCGAGTGTAGTAATGGGAATACGCCCAACTCACCAGCCCGCCAAATTTGGCGGGTTAGGGTTGGCAAAATGCCAATATATTGGAATAGCTCAACCCGCGGGCCCGCCAACCCACCATAAACTTTTTTTTAAAAAAAAAATGTTTAAAAAAATAAAATAATATGATATATGCTCGTTTTTTGTTTACATTTTTTTCATCTCAATATTTGTTTAGAAAAAAAAAGTAACACTAAATGTTATTTTTTAGGATAAATAACACCTAATACATTTAAAAGTAGCATAATTATTTTATTTTTTTATGTCAACAATCTATAATACTATATTTAAAATTACAATAAAACATTAATATTCATATTTTTAAATTATAAGAACATATAGTGAGATAATATTATTTTTTGGGTCAAAATAAAACAATATTGTATGGTAAAAAAAGTTTTAATTATATTATATTTTATTTTTTATTAATTTTTTTTGGCGGGTTGGCAGGCTCGAGTCGGCAAAATGTCAGCCCTTGGGGGGGCCAGGTTCTTTCAACCCTCCCCGCCCAACCCGCAAGTTGAGGCTGGCCTGCCCGCAACCCGCGGGTTGGCCTGCTTTCCCATCTCTACTCGAGTGTAAAAATGGTTACTCGAATGTTTATAATATTTTTAATAATACTCGAATTCTACTGGAAGTGTTAGAGTTGAAATGAGTTTTACTTCCAACGATACTCGAGTGCTGTTGGAAATTCATTTAAAAAGTTTAGAATAAATACTCGAGTGTGGAAAACCTTTTTTGAGTGTTGTTTAAAATTCATTTTATCAAAACTGAAGTTCTAGAAATAATGCTCAACTGTGAAATGTATTACTCAAGTCTTTTCTAATACTTTCAACAATACTTGAGTACTACTGGAAGTATTATAGTGTAGATAATGAACATTTTTGCTTATACTTGAGTGCACGTGAAAGTATTGTGAAACTATCATTGATACTCAAGTATTATAAACCATACTCAAGTGCTTGTAAGTCTTTTTAATGCTAATACTTCCATTCATACTCGAAAGTTTTTGAAAGTATTACAAAATTACTTCGATACTCCAGTATTACCAACAATACTCGAGTGTTGTTAATTTCTAAAAGCTAACAAATCTATACATACTCAAGTGCATTTGAGAGTATGCTCATTTAAGGTCGATACTTGAGTATTAGTTGTCATACTTGAGTAATATGATGAACACTCTTATTCGTACTAGAGTGTATTTAAAAGTATTGTGTAAAAACTCTATTCTAAGGCTGATACTTGAGTATTGAAGTTTGTACTTGAGTATTACTCATGACTTGAACTTGCATTAGCACATGTTCCAGATTTCAGCACATAGCTCAACTTGCAACGGCCATAAATCTCTCAATTCAACTCCAAAATTGCAAATAAGATATCCCTGAAAATATCTTTGAGTCTACTTTCACATACAAGAAGAACTAGTCCCAAAGCTCATATATGACAAAAGTTATGATGATCACAGGAAGCAAAGGTTAGTGATGAAACGTTAAATCTGACTACCAATTTTATAAATTCATATCTTCATTATATGAAATGTTTTAATATTGTTCTTGGTGTCTATGAACCTCATTTTGAGTCTAGTTTTATATGAAACTGGTTTTCCATCAATCGGACTTGTGGTTTGGAAGATATGGTCAAAATATTGAACATATGTCTAGCTGAAAGTGAAGTAGATATGAACAAAGGAGGTCGATACTTAAGTATTGATCATAATACTTAAGTATTAGCTCAAAAAATTCTCATGCTAAAGTACTATGATGCTGTGCTTGAGTATGGCTTCAAGAAATCCTTGTACTCGAGTTCTTGGACATTGTACTCAAGTGAAAGCCTTAGGAAACAGTTCCAAACGTCCAAATCAAGCTTAGATAAAGGGTAACTCAATGTATGATGATATAACATCTATTTGAAACATTTTAACATCCAAATTGAGTTATTTAACCAAATCATCCTCTAATTCCAAATCTAAAAACTTAAATCTTAATGTTCCCATTTATCTTACAAGATCTTCCTGCTTCTCATCATTCTCTACAATTCAACTTGACAACTTCTTTCATTTCTTTGGCTAAACTACATAAGAAATTTACATTAAATATAGTAGTTAGTTAATATATATTATAAAAACTTTTTGCTCTTTTGTATTTGACATCATCACAACTAATTATATTTAACAGAGAGGGATTTGATAGCTTTTTTGGGGTGTTTGGAATATATTATATATCAATTTATATTATTATATTATATATTATAATAAATTGATTGGAACTTGTTTACAGCGTGAACGAATTCCAATTAATTTTTCTTAGGAAATGCTGTGAATGAGTTCAGACCTTTGTCAATGGCATCTTATAAACTTGTTCTTGGCCTGAACGAGTTCTTTACAAATTTAAACTTGTTCAAGCCGAGAATGAGTTTAAGTGTAATATTTTGAAAAATAATTTTTGGAGTGTAGTATTTGGCTAATTTTTTTACTGTTTGCAATGTGTGTAAACAATCCTTGCATACACATACACGGAGCTTGCGACTAATGAGCCATGTTTATTTTAAAATATATGAGTAGTGGTGGGATATGTGATATACATTATGACTACCCCTAATATTTTATGAGATTTTTCAATTTAGCTATTATTTGAAGTAAGATTTTATGAAAATGAAAGGGTGGACTCTACATTCAATTCGATGGATTTGACCAATTAGTTGACTGAATGTATTGAAATAATAAAATGTTGTCAAACTCTTGAGTTTAAATAATTAAACTCATGTAAGAAAAGTAAACTTGGGTACTGTAAATTCAAATCGTTACGAGCTGGAAAAAAAAATAGAATAAAAACTGTTGAAATTTAATAAAAATAATTTTAAAAGAAAGAAGGCAACAATATCATTATGTCACGTTGATGCTGAGTTTGGAAAGCCAAACAGTGCGTCTAAAAGAAGTTGGAAATGCTACTATGTGTTAATCTTTATAGTTTTGTTCGAATTTTTATTTTTATCTATGTACTTTTGAATTGTTGGTTTTGATCCCAATATTTTCATGAAATATTTTGTTTGATTTTGATTCATATACTTATATTTGGACATCATATCAAATTCTTATAAAATTATAAAGACCAAAATCAGTGATTTGAAACAATAAAGACCATAAACAAAATTCAACTAAACTATAAGGAGTAAGAATGATATCAATCCCAAAAATAAATATGTGAAAACAAATGTCATCGATTCAAATCCCTCGTACACAGTGTATACAAAATAAGGAGACACAACGCACTTACAAATGAAGTTCAACCCCTCATGAGTTGTCCAATTGTGATGGTGTGAAATTCATCCTCTAAATAAGATCTTCGTGTCCTTGCAAGTTCTGTAGATACCTGCTCCATTGATGGACGAGACCGAGGATTCTCATTCAAACAAGAAAATGCCATTTTTGCAACTAAGATAACCTCATCATGGATTGGGTTTTTGGGTGAAGAAATTCGTGGGTCCAACAAATCCTTTAACAACAAATCATTAGTGGCAATTGATTTATCTACTAAAGATGAGATGAGCTCTCCTGGATGTCTGCCCATAATTATTTCTAAACTTACCACTCCAAAGCTATAAACATCACACTTCTCATTTGCTTCCATGACAAAAGCAATCTCTGCAATAGATTCAATGTTATACATCTATATATATACATATATGTATATAGAATATAACACAGAGTAGTAGTTTTGTTAAAGAATAGACGATTCAATCTTACCTGGTGCAGCATATCCAAATGTGCCAGCAAAAGTGGTCATATTGTTTGAGTCAGGATTTAAAAACTTTGATGTTCCAAAGTCAATTATACGAGCTTCTTCATATTCTGAAGTTAGCAGAACATTCTTACTTGATATGTCACGATGAACAATAGGAAGTGAGCAGCCATGATGCATATAGAATAAGGCATTAGCCACACCTTTAACAACATTCGCCCTCTTATTCCATTCAAACTCAGTGGCTTCTTTCTCAGTCTTTAGTATGTTATCCAAGCTACCACCTTCCAAGAACTCATAAACCAAAATGGAGAAATGTGGATTGGAATAGAACCCATACAACTTCACAATGTTACGATGTTTGATTTCCATCAAAGCTTGAATCTAACTTTTAAAAGCTTTCTCGTTGCGGATTTCCCCACTTGGCATTGCATGAAGCTTTTTTACAGCAACAACATGACCTGTGGACAACTCAGCCCTATAAACACTTCCTTGGCTCCCTTTCCCGATGAGATATCTTTTATCAAATTCCTTTGTGGCTTCAATGATATCTTCATACAATTTTTTGTTTTTGTTTTGAAGACTCCAAACAAAGTAAACATCTTCTGGAGCTTCTCGATCTTTATGTTTTGCTTTTGTTACTATTCCAGAGAAAATGAAAAATGCACCAACAACTGCTACTAGCAAGATGGCCAATGGGAGGAATATTATCAAGAACTTTCTGCTCTTATGGCCACGTCCACTCGTTTTGTATTCTAATTGATTGTATGAAATGTCAACAATAGACAAAGTTAACATTGACCCACTGAAACTGGAAGGAATGGAGCCTGTGAGATTGTAATGTGACAGGTTCAATATTTGCAATTTCAGTAACATTCCAAGCCTTGATGGTATTTTTCCAATCAGCAAATTGTCACTAAGATCAAGTTGTTCCAGGTCTTGGAGTTCACCAAACTCAAGCGGAATGCTTCCATCAAATTTGTTTTTGCTCAAGTTCAAGACCATTAAGCTTTTTAGTTCCCCAAGCTCTCTTGTGATTGAGCCATTGAAATTATTTGCTGCCAACTCCAAAGTTTGAAGTTGAGGAAGTGATCTTATATTTGAGGGGACATTGCCAGAGAAGTTATTATGACTCAAAAAGAGAGTTTTTGCAACATTATCAACTTCCCTTGTTCTTTTGGAATTTGTCCAGACAAATTATTTGAAGACAGGCTAAGTTCACCAAGATTAGTTGCCTCTCCAAGTTCTGGTGATATATCGCCAGAAAGCTTGTTATTGTGACTAATAAAATCTGTGAGATTTTGACAATCCCCCCACTTGGATGAAAGGTGGCCATATAGTTGATTGTGACTTAGATCAATGTATTTCAAAGAAGGATATACTCCAAAAGCATCTGTTATATTATCAACTAATTGGTTACCCTGAAGAATGAGTCGATCTAGAGTAGGACAATTCTACAAACTTGTTGGAATAGGACCAGTGAATTGGTTACCTTGAGCGACAAACCTAAATAACATCTCACCTTGGCAAATATGTTGTGGCAAATGGCCATGGAAATGATTATCACCTAGTTGTAAATTATACCAACTTACCAAGTTATCAATTTCCTCTGGAAGTTGACCACTGAGATTGTTCCCCATCAATACTAGGGTGTCAAGCTTTGTCAAGTTTCCTATAGTGGAAGGAATAGGTCCTGAAAGATCGTTATTATCAAGTTGGAATTGATCATGTGACCAATGGATTGAGGAATTGGGCCAGAAAATCTGTTATCA
>QFDD01001057.1:0-29491 GCA_006871305.1 Vachellia collinsii
AGTATTAAAAGATCAAAATACCCTGTTGTTAAAAAGAAAAATTGAAAATAAATCTTCGGTAATTTCTTTGTTATTTTTCAGAAAATTGATTATTTCTCTTTTAACCCTAATGTTTAGGCAGTGCCACAAGACACGCGCGTGCGATTATTGAAAGCATAAACACTCACAATGTCTCAGATGAAATTCATTTGAAGCAAAAGAAAAAACATTAGTTCCCTTATGGTATTAATAGTATTGTTTACTCTCAAAGAAATCATCCTAACAAAAGAATCTAAAGTTCTTGGTGACTTTGTGATTATTTTGAGTCAGAATCACTCTTACTTATATGAGCGATCTAGTAGGCATGGTGTAAAGAATCTCATTTGTTATATAAAAAAATAAAAAAAACATCCGAAATACGATTTGATTGTAATAATGAACAATGATTTATTTGATTGCCATGATTTTGAGTTTATATATAATATTGAACTTAATACAACCTCTTTTTTAATAAAAAAAACATTCAATTTTGAGTTTACTTAGAATTTACCTTCAATTTTCCCTTTTAACTATAAAGAATATTTTGATCTTTTAACAGTATTAAAAAATCCTCAATAAAACCTTTTGACCTTATTGATGATTTAAAATCAAAATTTGAATTTAGATTTTGGTATTTTAAATGAATTTTTTGGGATTCTCCCAAGTATTAAGGGTTCAATTCAAACAATATAAATTATAAAGGCTTAATTTAAAATTGAAGTAAATTATAAAGACTTCTGCATTAATTTTTTTATTATATAATAATAATGAACTGTTTAAAGGAAAGTTAATTTTTGGGGTTAAACATACTTTTAGTTCCTACAGTTTACTTTGATTTATGTTTTGGTTTCTGTAGTTTAAAATATGTGGTTTTGGTTCCTTAAGTTTACTTTATCTAAAACAATCAGTTCCCCTAATTTTAAAAGGATCTAGACCTGATATCAACACCATTAATTTTGTTTATATGTCACTGAATTTGTTAATTAGGGCGAAGTGGCTTAATAATTAGACAAGATAATATAAAAACAATTCTTATACGGTATGACTCTGTAGTTTTAAGCACTTAGATGTTTGATTGCGTTAATTACCACGACTAAATTTGAAGATCAAAACAAAAATCCGTTCAAAGTATATAGACCGAAATCAAAATTCATTTAAAGTATAGAGATCAAAACCAAAATTGGTTAAAAGTATAGGGACTAACAGTTTTAGATAAAGTTAACTTAAGAGACTAAAATCACAACTTTTAAACTTCAGGAATTAAAACCTAAATCAGGGTAAACTATAGGGATCAAAAATATATTTAACCCTAATTTTTGTCAAGAGAATGATTGATAGATATGAGAGCAAGGGTGAAAAATAAAGTAAGAAAACAATCGAAAAGGGGGAAAAAGTAAGTTCAAAAGATTTGTCTCAGTCTGAATCACACGTTTTTTTTTTAACCAAAACACTTTACGAATCTACGATCTATTTTTTGGATAAAAAAATCGGAGGAGTCTTCCTCAACACACGTGAAGAATGATATTCACATGCTAATTTCCCACTAAAATAAATATAAGTTACCCAGAAAGTATAATAGAAAAGAAAATAGTGAGAGATTAATAATAAAATATTGAACGTACAGACAGACACATCACAAAACACCCTATATTTTACGACATGGAAATCCCATGAAGATTTTGTCCCCATTGCCTTTCACTGAAATTGAATAAATTATACTTATTAGTTTATCCTCATTTATTTATAAAATATTCTCAGGATAAAGTTTAGTTTTGCATTTCAATTAAAGTATATTTATATACACAGTATAAGCGAAACAACCTTCTTTATGGCCCATTACTGACTTGTATTTCTCTCCATTGCCATTGCGACAAACGACACCGTTTTTCTTTGTGTAAAAGCAATCTATACGTGCTTTTGGATTATTTGGCTCATGGGATGGGAAATCAAATGAAACAAAAAACTGATTTACTAAATCCTCATGAAATGTATTGTAATGTAAATTTTGTGTAATTGGAGTATGGTTGTACAGAGATCGAGTTGGATTAGACTAAGCATTAGCCCGGAGTTTGGTTTAGAAGAAGGATCAGGTTGGACTTTGCGGTCCGAAAAACAATCTAATCTTGCTAGGCATAGGATTAAGACTGAGTTGGATTTAAACCATCGGGTTATTGTACTGATTTTGGTTCCTTTACTGTTTTTCTTAAAATTGTTGGATGAAGGGCTTTTTTTTTTTTTTTACTTTTTTTACTGAAAAATAAATAAAGGATAGTGAATTGAACAAAAAAAAAACTATAAATTACCCATTTCTAATAGCTCAAAAAAGTTGAAAATGTGACAGTAATTAAAGGGATTATTAAACAGTATAATTAGAAAGAAATCAAGGGGCTACTAAAAATATAATGGAAGTAGACAAGTTTTAATAGTGAGAATGACTTTGATCATCATTAGTAATTGAGTGTACATATAATAATTTGTTGTTAACCTATAGCAATTAAATGGTCCTAACTACAACGCCTATAGAAAAACCAATTGAGTCTATCAGTTACCTATACACCAATCCCACGTACCTAAACTGGTCTTCCATTAAGCTACTAACTATTATGAGCCAACTATTGAATTAACCAAACAATCTAGAAACCAACAAAAGATCATCACCCTACACAATCGAATCAATAAAAAAAATTCTAGCCATGGACCCAGAAAACAAACTATGTATGAGTCTACCACCATGAAACAAGCAATGTCTCAATGATAATAGGACACTAGTACAACATATACCTTTCATGTCTATTTTTTAGCATTATCACGTTTATTTTTTGGAGGATGTCTATGTGAAAGTCATTAGAACTATTTAAATGTGATGTCCATCTGAAAATGGACGTGAGAAGTAGGGATCTAAGGTATAAGCCAGATGTTGAAGTAGGGATCTAAGCTATACAACAAACAACAAAATTAATAACCTTCAAAACTAAGATATATAACAAACAACAAAAATACTATACCTATAGTACTTTAGACATATCCTGCCACTCATTTTGGTTTTAATCCTCCTCTCAACCATTTTATCAAACACCTATCATGCATATAAATTAAAATTAATAACACAAATTTCCTTTTCCTCAACTTTATCACCCATTGCCACCAAATTTCATTTATGCATTTCATCAAACATCTTTTATGCATTCTAAAATGAAGCAACAAACAACACCATACTCTGTATATTAGCAATCATATAACCTTCAAGCATTAAATTAGTTTAATAAATTTCCTCAACAATAATTTCTCACAACAAGTAATGAAATCAAATATTAAGTTCCTATTGCAAAAAACAATAGCCAACGAAAATAGGGGTAAGCATTTGATTTTAGGTAAAAACCAAATATCAAGTATTTCAAAACCAAACCAAAACCGAATTGAAGTAATTAATTGAACTGAAGAGTTATTTCAGTTTGGTTTCGGTTATTGGGCTTGTTTTGGACCTTTTTTTGGGAGACCATCAATTTAATGAAAAAACTAAATCTCAAGAAAAATTGAAACAAGAAAAACACTCAATATAAAGTAGTAAAGTATACAAAGATTGTACAAAAAAATAAAGTGCATAGAGTATTAACTGTCACAGTAAATGTTACTAGGGACCGAACACCCTAAGGAACCCTAGAGTAGGTGAGGGAAGGGAGACGCAGTAGAGAGGGTGCGCTCAAGTCCCACATTGGTTGGACTCGTCCAGAGTGAAGAACATATATGTAGTTGAGGCATGACCTTTGACATCCGAGGTATTTTTTGAGTGACTATTGGATCCTAAGAGGATAAAACCTTGTGCTTATGGGTGGTTAAACAGGAACACTACCTCAAGATGTTATATTATGGTATCAGAGCAAAGAATGACTCTTTTCGTTGGTAAGGACAATGTCACACCAAATGTTACTAGGGACCTAACACCCTGAGGGACTCTGAGTGGGTGAAAGGGGAAGGGAGAAATAGTAGGTAGGATGCACTCAAGTCTCATATTGGTTGGACTTGTCCAAAGTGAAGGATACATATGTAGTCGGGGAGTGGCCTTTGATATCCAAGGCTACTTTTGGGTGACTCTGGGATCCCAAGAGGACAAAACCTTGTGCCTGTAGGTGGCTAAACAGGGACAATATCTCAGGATGTCATATTAAACAGTGTTATAACTTATAGGCCCATAGCATCATAATTTAATCAAAATATTTAAACCCTTGTCACTTAAGCTTGGTATAAATTATAAATTAAATAATTCTGAATTGACATTAGATTTTCCAAACATAGCATAACAAAAAGATCCAAAAATTTAATATGCCTTGCTCCCTAAATGCCACCTCCCAACTCCATACTACAACTAAAACAAGAATAAATTAGACAAAAACCAAAATATAACTATTATACAATGATACAAAGATGGTAAAAAATTACTTACAAATCTTGCATTATATTCCATATTGCATCTAGAAAATATCAACAAATCTGGTCTCCAATGCAATTTTTTGCAGCCCTAGCAATTGAAAAAAAGAGATCAAACTTAATTGCATATATATATAATTATAAATGTGGTATTATTCTAATAGTGTATAATTTATGAAATATAGGTAAAATGTTACCAAACTCTATCTTCTTTATATCATCATCCCCTTCTTCTACAATATATTGCAATGATTGCCTAAGCCAATCTAGAGCACAAATTAGAGATTGCACAACTTTAGGAGTTAAAGATCTCCTGAATTAATAAAGATTACTAAATGTACCTCTGAGGCTACAGTAGAAATTGGCATAGCCAAAACATCTCTTGCTATTAGAGAAATAATAGGGAATCTAGGACTATTTAGCTTTCACCAACCTAAAATATCACAATCATCTTTTCTAGCCTCAATTTCTTCATTCAAACATCTATCAACCTTTGTTATGCTAGTTTGCCCATCAAGATGCTAATTCAAGAATAACCTCTACTCCATATTGAGCATTTTTCTAATCTTTAAAGCAAGGTCATCATCATCATGATAATCAAAATGTGTGGAGGGAGCCAATTCCATATCAGGTTGGGTGGAGGGAGATTGTATTCGTTATACAAAAAAATTACAATTTCTTTAATATGCATCCCAATTGTTCACCAACTGTACTCGTATACATTTTAGATAGAGCAACTTTCACCCAATTTAGTTTATATCGAGGATCAAGAATAGCAGCAACATAAAGAAGTTTGTTTATCTTTATAAGATCTCCCCAATATTTGTCATATTTCTCTTTCATTTTGTTTGCTATATTTGCTAACTCAGTGACACCACTTTTCCTCCACTCATCCAATATACGATATAATTTATAAATTTCATGAAAAAAAATAGTTGGAGGTCCCAAATAAAGAGCCAAAAATATGAAGGTGAGATCATAAAAATGACCCAACATCATGGTTAGCCTCCTAGCATTCTTCCAATCTTTAGATTCAGGCACTCCCTCTTCAACTTCAATATCAAATCGAAAGCATGGATCTTTAATCTCATATCTTTTAAAGGTTTTCTCAAATTTTTGAGCAATCTCCAACATTAAATAGGTAGAGTTCCACCTAGTGCATACACCCAAGTACAACATTTTCTTACTCTCAATTTTTCATTCTCACAACCCTCTTTAAACTTTTTCATCCTAAGAGGTGATTATCTAATAAAACAAACGACCTCTCTAACTTTTTTCATAGAAGGCCTATTTTTTTCAACCCTTCAATAACAATTAAGTTGACTATGTGTGCAACATATCTTATATGCAAAAAATTGACACTTCAAAATTGAACATCCCCAATCTATAATTTTCTCTCCCAAATATCTAACAGCCACATCATTAGAACCAACATTATCTACTATAATTGTAAAAAATCTTTCAATGCCCCATTCAATTAAACATTTCTCAATTTCCATTCCAATATCCCTTCCCTTATGACAAGAAATTGGAATGAAATTCAATATTCTCTTTTTTAAATTCCTTTTAAAATCTATGAAATGAGCAGTAATACACATGTAATTTACTCTTTGGATGGAAGTCTAAGTGTTAGTAGTGAGGCAAACCCTTTGCTTTTTACTACCCAAATAGTCTTTAAATTTAATCTTTTCATCAATATAAATTCCAAATGAATCATGAGCTGTAGTCCATCTTGAAGGAATTTTAAATTTGGGTTGAGCACAAAGCATAAATTGCTCAACAAACTTGAAAGGTAATTCATCTGTAATTATCATGCATGCCAAGGCTTTTCAAAAAGTATCTTGATCAAATTTCCAATTCACAAGACTCATTTTATCACCTTCTACATTAAAATTTAAGTGACTCTATCAAGTTCTTTAGGAGGGGGCCTCAATTTACAAATATTCATATGGTTTAACAATACAGTGGTTCCATTCATTTTTGGATCATATGCAAGATCCTTTTCATAGTAATTACATTTGCCTCTAACTTTACTAGCATCATTTACAAATCTGGTAATTCCCACACTTTTGATCTTAGCATCATGATTTTTTCTTTTTCCAACTCCAATTGTTGAAGGTTGTTTATTTTCATCTACTCTAGTTGTTGCAGGTTGCTTATTCTCTTCTAGTTGTTTGGTCAGCCATAGTTACTGAAACAAAACGAGAGAATTTCAAATTGAGAGAGATCCATGATCCATATTATGTGCTTATGTTCTTTTTTATTTATTTGAAGGATGCAATTAACATCTGTGGGAGGGAAAGAATAGGTGATGAATAACCAACCCAAATTCGAGCAATTAATGGGAATTCTTGTTCATAGCTATCCTTATTTGAGGCCTAATTTGACTCTTTGAGTTAATAAAAAATATTATCTTTTATAGTTGAACCAACATGTTTTCAGTATTTATCATGTGGGGCCCAAAGCCTCTATTGGGGGTCTAATTTTCTTATTTGAAAAAAAAGAAAATCAAAACTAAAATGATAGTTCACCATAAATTTATAAAAGACTACTAGAGACAAAAAGTTTGGGCCGTTAGACGAACATCAATGGATTTTAGACAACATTTTGGATTCCAATATGTTTGAAATCTTGTCTCCCACTTTTAGTAATAATTCAAGGGGAAATTACAGGAGAGTCCCAAGCAATAGAATTTACCACCAAAAAGTCCTTGGAAATGTTGAAGTAATTTTCAAGTTCCAAGGGACTTGAGGGTAATTATTTTTAGAAGTGAAAAATACCAAAATGCCCTCCGACATTTGAATTGAAAAAAGAGACCAGGCTTGAAATTATTCACTCTGCTCATTGCACGTTAGCTTCCAAGTCCTCCTCTCATCGCAAGTCATCTTCATCCTCATCGCTTCACTCATCTACATTCGTGGTCAGTGTCTCCAATGTCGTCTGACTCATAAAAAATGCTATTGTCATCTCATCACTTCTAAGGTGAGCTAATCATTAACTCCATTGAATCCCAATTTTGAAAACCCTAGTTATTCCTCTTCTAATATGTCCATGCTCATTCTTGCAGCTCAGTCTCATCTTATCGTCGGTGCTTCTCTCTGGCCTTGTTTTGGCTCTAACCTTTTCATATTCTTTAGCGAGGTTTTCCTTTTTCACTCTCTTGGAAAATAACAGGCGTTGGTGGTTGTTGGGGGTACCTGTAGTCCTTGTATTGGAGCCTCTAGTGGTTCTAAAGCTGGGAATTTACGCGTCTGACTCGATTAAGCCCATTTAATTGGAGGGTTGGGTTTGTGATTTTGAGATCCCAGAAGAAAAAGGGCCTAAAAGGGCCAGCCTACCCGAGGGCAGCCCTTTTAAGCCCGCCATAATTTTTTTATATATATTTTACTAATTTATATATATTTTACATAATAAACATATTTTAAGTTTATGATTTTGGTTTATTATTTATTGCAAAAACTTAAAATGATAATGATGATGGTGTTACAAATGAAATATTTGATATTTTTTATCTTGCTAAAGCAAAGCCTTATGAGCCTATTCCCATGGAGCTTGGTCAAATTTAAATATTCTTAAAATTGAAGATAGTGATGATGATTGATGAAAAAAGAAGTTTGTGTTGTATGATTTGTGAACTTAAGTTTAAGACTTTCAGAGTATTTATTATTGTCGATGTAGTTATTTAGATAATTAGATATGATTTTCTATGTTTTTTAGTAAAAAAAATTGTATTGTGTTAAAATTATTGTATTTTTTTATATAAAAAAAGTGAACAGTGACCTGCCCGTAGGCCGGCCCTCGGCCCATCCTATCACGGGCTGGGCCTGGCGAAATGAAGGAATTTTGGGATTAATGCCTAAACGGGCCAGCCTAACTCCCAGCTTTAGGTGGTTTAGCAGCAGGTGGCGGGGAAGGGAAGTCGAAGCTTCCTGTTCCTACTACATCACAATAGGCAATGGTCCCCACATACTCTTAGTTTACTTTTTTACATGCTTATTATTGTAATAATCTGTTTAGTACTTAGGGCAAAATTTTTTTTCTGCTTCTTGAGTTGCGTTGTAAATCTAGCTACTGCACCTCTTTGTGAATCTCCTTGTTGCTCTGTAAAATCTATAAGCTCCATAGCTTCAAATTGTAAATGAGAGAGCATGTACAAATTCATCTTCCATGCTTGTTGCTCTATAAAGAAAGCTTTTCATTCTTCTGTCAATGTGCTAGCTTATTCATCAGGGAGATAAAAGCGGAGCAAAAGAAGGGAAAAATATGTTCTTTTGTTTGAGATGGTGCCAAATGTTTGCTAGCTTTTCATTCTTCTCTCAACATGCTAGCTTATTTACAAGTCAATCAATTGCAAGCTTTGTTGAACATTTTCATTAATCAATGTGTGGAACAGCCATAATTGATGTTGGAGATGTAAGTTTTGAATTCCATATCACCATATGGTAACTAAGTCATGAGTGAAAACATACATTGAAATAAACCCCATCTCCTATTGTTGATGAGTGTTTGTAAATTTAATGATTGATGGTGATTGGATTAAAAAAATCTTTCTCTTGCATATATATATATATATAGAATAACATATAAGATTGAATTTTGAAAGAGAGAGGGCATGTATGAAACTATTCATGTGGATCCTCTTTGTTTGTGTGTCTCTCTTTTTTCTCTTTCATTATGCTTTCTACTTGAGAGATGAACAGAAAAAGATTAAATGAGAATGAGTAAATGAGAGGTAATTAATAAGATTGATTTGAGGGTTGAATGGAAAATTTTATTAGTCAAAATAAGCTTCCTATAGTTTAGAAAATAAATGTTTCCATAGGCATTACCATTATATCTTGTTCATCTATCCATTTGTAGCAGAGCCACACTTACTTGAGTAGTAGCAGTTCTGAATCCAAGCATAATACATTTGTATTTCACTTAAGCATATGTCATGGGATCTAAATCTTTTCCATGACTCTTTTCTTGTTTTTTTTAGTGATAGCTTGCAGTGTGTCTTAATAGAATATGCTTATTTGTTTGACTAGTGTTGGGAATTAGGCTTCCTATATGAATCAATTTATTAATACTTAATATTGCTAAAGGTAGAAAATCAAAGAGAGCTTTGTGGATGCGATCAATCACTTGACAAGCCACTGTTTTGCAATGTGGAAGAAGAAATCAAGAAACATGTTTTGAGAGTTTCTGGCAGCTCTTGGGAAAGAAATTTAGTCAAACTATGGTTCGTGGCATTCTGAATGCCGTTAAGAATACTGTAGTTGGATTTTTATTGGATTATTCAGTTGGTTATGACTAATAGCAATAGGAATGTCTCTCTCTGTCTTGTATCTTTTAACATCCAACTATTGGACATGCAAAATCCTATGGTCTCTTTTTGATGTAATATTTTTTAAATTAATTATCATTCATAAAGTAGATTTTATGTAATTATTACTACTTATTTCCATGGACTGATTTCTATAAATGTGATCATATTTTTGCTAAAATAATAATGGATACTCCTTGTGATGAATGAATGGGAGAGATTAAGTTGTTGATGGCATAAAAACATAGTTGTAAAGGAAGAAAAGGATAGTTGAGGCTGCACATAGTGGTTCCAAACTCATCTTTGATACACTAGTGCTAGAAACCTAGATGTGAGATGTACTTCTAACAAAATAGAGTTCACCATCTTCTACTGAAACTTCAATTTTCTCATTTTTTTTCATTTTCCCTCTGCTCATTCAAATTTTTATCATGGTTCCCTTCATTTCATTTGAATCAAGTCCTTTGCATTCAAATTTTAAATTAGTAGAACTAAAAAACACAATTGTCATGGCAAGTAAAGAAGCTTTAATTTGATTATCGTTAATTTTATTACTAAGCCAGATAAAAGGGGTTAGCAATCATAATCTGTGCATCTATATCAATATTTCTAACTTGTTTATTTAATGGGTTTATTAGACAATTGTAAGGAGTGAAAGTTAAAAAAAAAAATTTCATAAGTGCATTCACAGAAATATTTTACTTTGTTCACATCTTTGTATACTCTGTTGTTTGGGTGAAATACATTTCAGTAAGGTGGTGCAATATACTTTGATTTGAGTGTCAAGTCTTTAATCCTTAAACATGAATACATTTTTTTTCATAGGTTAAGAACATGGGGAAATGTCACAAAGTATTAAGAAGATGGAGAAGAGGGGAAAAAGTGAAGATAGACAATATAAGTCAAATTTTTCTAATTTTTCACTATTCACAGTAGAATTTTATAAGAAGAAATTCTGGAAAATACAAGTCTCTTGGAAAGGGAAATGAGGATGTGAAAAATGCTTGGTATGCCTTATCAGAGAATGAAAGGAAGGAATATGACACAAGGGCAAAGACATTAAGATCTTCTTCGAAGCAAAGAAAGGCTATTGTTCCTTTCCATACAAGGTATGTGTCCAACCAATTTATTGAAGTATGTAAGCATTTGAAGAATAGAGATGAGCTAATGATAAGGTTAAGAAATACAGAATTTGATAAATTGGTGAACTTGTATTACCATTCAATTTTGAGGGATTTATGCAGAGAGTTGATTCATGCCTTTGATCCTCTAACAAAGAAAATCTATATAAGAGGGAAGACATTGAAAGTGAAAGTTGAAGATGTGCACAAAGTAATGGGCTTACCCTGTAATGGGGGAGGAAATAAAAGCAAAAATGGTGAAACAAGAAGATGAATTCTTTAAGCAATTTAAGAGTGTGTATGGTAAATTGCAATACAAAACAGTAGCATCACTGTTAATAGAACTGAATCAAAATAAAAACTTTGAGTTTAGAAACTTTTTTGTGTCTTGGTTCAAGTGTAGAGGTCAGTGATAATATATTGAAGGTAATGGTCCAAATAGAAAATGCATTGGCCAATTATAACTAGTCATCTTATGTCTTCAATGAACTTTGTAAGTCTATTGAAGACTATAAAAGAGCATTGACAAAAGGTAAGGTGAAGTGGAAGAAAAATGTGGCGGGTTGTCTATACTTTTTAATGGTAAATATGACTATACTATTTTTTTATAAACTGATTTTAATAAATTGATATTGTAATTATTTTCAGTTAAAGTTCTCATTGGCATGCTGCTGAGTTATTATAACATTATATGCAGATTTATTGTTTGCAACGTTTTCCTCTGGGCGAAGAAAAGGCCTCTAATTATGAGGTGCATTTAGGTATTGGTGGAATGACAATAAGGTCCATGAAAGGGTGATGAAGGAAAAGGAAAGTAGCGAAGGCATATTACATATGTCAAATTAGATTGCAGAATTAGATTTCACTCATCCAGTATATGGAGTAGCAGCACTAATGTGATTTGAATATGTCAAATAAACTTTTGGTGTCAATGATTGGAGAGGAGTTGATGGACCTTCAGTTAAGGTTGATGGAAAAGAGCACAAATACAAATGATGATGATGAGGAGGAGGAGGAAATTGAATCAGATGTAGATAATGAAATAGAAGAAGATGAGGAAGAGGATAAAGGATAGAAAGAATCTGAACAAGATGTGGAGGAGCAGAAAATAGAAATTGATTCACAAGATGATGAGGAAGAGGATATAATAGAATATGTATCCCAAGATGAGGGGAGGGAGGAGGAGGAAGATAACCAAGGTAAATAAGGGCAAATGTACATAAGGAGGTCTACCAGAAGACCAACTATTGTTTCTCCATAGGTGATAACTAAAACCAAAGCTGGAAAAAAAAGAACAGTTGATCAAAGGGAAGCCTTATATTAGTGGTGCACAACTAGATGTAGGGAAGATGAGGTCAACGAGTAAGTTTATTGAGTCTTCAATTGTAAACAATATTGGGTATGGTGTAGTTCATAATTTATAATAACTTGCTGGATTTGGTTTTGCATCAGAATAATTGTGGATATGTTTGGGTACCATCTAACCCATATTGAACTCTATTGTTTCCATGACAGAGCATGACTAAATGATAGGGTGAGACATGTATGTATTAACAAATCATTAGGTGATTTTATAAATTGACGTTTTTTTTTTGTTTTCAATAAACACAGGTAATATTCATGGTTGCAAAGACAATGGTGGGAGACCAACTAGAGAACTATGGTCGGGTCAAATGGCATATATTTTCTACAGATTTCATGAGTAAAATGGTAGCAAATCCACTTACATGGTCATGTGAAGACCATGAAAAAGAGATATTGCCATAATATAACATTGGCGATGTTGAATTTATTTTTTGTCCTGCACTTTTTATGGATCATTGGTTTTGTTATGTTTTATAGACAAAAACCATATGTTTCTATGCCCTTGACTCCTTGATTGAACATGCAAATAGGAAGGGTGATAAAAGGGCAAGAAAAAAGGGAATGATAGCTCGAAGGATATATTAACAAGCTACTATGTATGCACTAACTTCTTAATATATTGTCAATGTCTGCTGTCAGGTTCTTATTTCTTCCTTCACAGTTGTATTGAACTGCTTTTTATTTCATTTTATAAAGAGATTACTTCCTTAGAATAATGGGAACAGTTAAGCTTGAATTGTTAGATAGGAGGGTCCAAATTGACATGCTGATAAATTGGATGAAAGTTCATGTCCAAACAGATACGTGAGTTAACATTGCAATTTGTTTGTTTAAGACCTTGCTTGTTAATGTCATATCTCTAATTGATGCTTTGTTCTATACTTTTCATTGTAGAGACTCTTGTGTGGTTCATGTGTTAACTTGGTTAGAGATGTGGGATAGCACTATCTACGATGATGTTAGATACACCATGTCAAAGTACACACAAGATGAACTTTGTCAAGTCAAGATTAGATGTTTGTGGTTGCTTGTAACTCATAGGAACAACTTAAATGCTGATAATGTACTATACATGATAGTTTAACAATCCATCTAAAAAAATCATACGGGTTGCATGTCTATCTAATCAACTCCAATATTTAGCTATATATACTTCCAAAAAGAATGTTGCCTTTCATGTCTAGTTAATACCACTTAAGTTCTATGTCCAAAAAGAATGATTATCCATATTTGCTTAGCTTGAATTTGGATTCTTGCATGTTTTCATAATATATCTAGTCTCATGGCATCTTCCACAATGATAAACTTTGTTTTGAGTATGAGATTTGATCCTTTTCCTCTTTGGCCTTACTACAAGCCTTTTAGTTATTGGTGGATTCAAGAATATTTTTGTCATCATTTGTGTCATTGTCAACTCATTAGGATATGGACAATTGTGTGTTGCAACTGGCCTCATGCTGTTTGCATATATTTTCTCTTGAGTTGACAGTTTGTAACAATAATTCACAAACCTATACACACTACCATGAAGTAACTTGACCGCATCACATGCATATGTACAAGGTAATCCACCCATCTCCCATGCCAAGCAAGTGCACTTGTGTGCATCAAGATCTACATTCAACATAATTGCTTTATTATTTTTTTTGAGTGAACAGAATTGCTTTATTTGAAACTGTAGTTTGAACTTGAAACCGGTTATCTCCAAAATATGTCACAACCATATTTCTAGCTTTATCTACCACATCCATCAACTTTCCATTTGTGTTAGGCCCAACACCATTTTTCCAATTTTTCAATGCCATTTTGCTTTTAAGCATTTTTTTATCCAATTTTTCTTGATGCTCATGTATGAAGGTAGACACATTGTGTTTTCCTCTCTTTCAGAATCCATGAATTAAATGACTTTGCAAGATTAGTTGTGATGTTATCCCATTTTTTAAAAGAAACCTTACTTTAAGCCCAATGATGCACATTTCCTTGATTCTCAACCCATTGAGCTAATTGTGGATTGAATGATCTTAGTTTTCCCATAGCAACAATATATTCCTCTTCATGCTTTCATAAGAAATTACATCAAGCAACTTGAGTGCATCCTCCTTGTTAACTCATGATATTTGTCCCTTACCTCTATTAATCTTAACATATTCTACACTATAATTTTCTTTAACGTGCCTGTAGCAAAACAAATGCTTATCACCACCAAAAACATGCTTAACAACACCAATGATGACAATTTTACGATCGAAGACAATTGTAACCTCAACTACACTTGTTGTCTCTAACATTATGAAGAAACCAAGCCCATTCATCATATATCTCCTCACTAACTATTGCATATGCTTAGAAACAATTGATTGCCCACATCATATGCAGAAGTTGACAACAATGTTCCCTTATATGGACCAGTTAGGTGACATCCATTTATATATAATATTGCTCTACAACCTTCTATAAAACCTTTGATTGAACATCCATAAGCAATGAATAACCACTCAAACTTGTTTTCATGTGATGCTTCCCATTGAAAAACCGTATCTGGATCACTTTCCGTTAGCCTTTTACATATCCATGGAATTACTATATATGAATCTTCAGTGCGACTTTGTAATTCACTTAACACTCTTACCCTACCCCTATAAGCTTGACTATAGTCCAACTGCACATCGTACTCTTTATCCAAATCACTTCTAATTTCATTAGCATTCTTGTCTATATTGGATGTCAAAGAATCAATCATGATTGATGATGTCAAATCTACCCTTGTCGAGTGCATACTTTCAAATTATCTTGTGCATTATGGATGTGCTCATTTATGAAAGTTCTTATTGTTAGAAATTTAGTATCTTTTCCTATTGCATAAGCACACATGTACCAAGGACATCCTTTGACCTTGCACTCAACTATGATCTTTTGCTCATCGTTATTCATAAATTGATATATAAACTAATGTGCAATGATGTACTTGTATAGAGTTTGGAGTGTAGAAGATAATGGATAATGGAGTAGAGGAGAGTGCATGTGAATTCTGAAGAGAGGAGAGCGTACTGTTTTGATTAGTGTCTAACATGTTTACTTTCTTTCAAAATAATAGAGGGCATTTTGGTATTTTCACTTCTATAAATAATTACCCTTAAGTCCCTTTGGACTTGGAAATTATTTTAACATTTCTAGGGACTTTTTGGTGGTAAATTCTATTGCTTGGGACTTCCCTATAATTTCCCCATAATTTAAAGCACCTATCACATGCTTAACTTACTCTCCTAAGTGGCTAATTAAAAGCAACTATAAGTCTATCATATGCATATCAATAATTTAAAGTAACTATCCGAGATTCTAAACTTTTTTGGCCATGTCTGTATATTATATATATCTTCTACTTGAACCATCTTCATTTCTTTTTTTGTGCGCTATCTCTCTCTCTCTCTAACCATGTCTTCTCTCTCATAGTCTTACTATTGATATTTCTCCTCCTCACCACCACTGTCTCTTACACTGGAACCAGCTACACCCTACAAAATTACTCACTGGGCTCTCCTTATTTTGCCAACCTCTAAGCAGCCAAGCCTTGCTCACCTCCCTCCTCAACTCCACCACCTACTCTTTTTACTCCAACCAACTTCACTGTTATCAACTCCTACTCCAACCACTGTAGATTAAAATAGAATTCTGAACCTAAGATGCCAAAACTTCATTAACAGTTGGATTGGGCTAAAATTTTATCAGCATGTTCTCAACTTCCAATGCGTCATTTTGAATGGTGGGATCACCTATTCATTTACTGGTGTGAGAGATATTAAGCTTGCATAAAGCTCTTTCTGAGTATTTTCAACTTCTTTATTGTCTATTAAGCTTGTAGCTTTAGTTTTTTAATTGGTTGGTTTGCACGTGTTTATGTATCTAATTGTGACTCTCCTATAACCCTATTGAGATCATAGTAGATATGATTTTCTTTCGTTTGGATGACCCATGAGATTTACCTTGAATTGAGGGATTTTCCTACATCAGTAATTTTGGTGTCTCTTGTGCTATTTAATTGCTACTATATATTTGTTTATTTTTTTTTCTTCAGAAGTTCTTGCAAGTGATATTAAGATTTAATATCCAATGTGCTTTTCCTAACACACACACACACACTATATATATATATAAGTTTCATTAACCTTTTTTATATTTCACACTTCTTTTTGTATGAGTTATAAGGGTAATCTCAAGCCATTTTGGACTAAAGACTAATCATTTTAAATAAACCATCCTATTTGTATTTGTCTCAATCACACAAACAAGCTAAAAACTCAACAATAAGCCAATCTCACAACTTGAGAACCTAGCAACCTGCCAAACCTAACTTTGATACCATTTGTTATGAAGAGCTTAGTGGATACTAAATCTTCCTATCACTTGCAAGAGCCTCCAAGGAAACAAATGAACAAATATATGGCAGAAATTAATTAGCATAAGTGACACCAAAATTATTAACGTGGAAAAACCCCTGAATTTAAGGTGAAACCCACAATTTATCTAGACCAAAGAAAATAAGATCTACTATGAACCCAATAGGATTACAGGAGAGTCACAATTAGATGCACAAATACGTGCAAACCAACTAGTCAAACAACCAAAGCTACAAGCTTACAATAGAGAATAAAGAAGCTAAAATACCCAGAGAATAGTGCTTTGTATGAACTAATATCTCTCACACCATGAAACGAATAGACGATCCCGCCATTCCAAATGATGCATTGGATGTTGTGAACCTCTTGATAAAATTTCAACCCAATTCCAATGGTTAATGAATGTGCAAACTCCGTTTTACAGAATAAGTCTTGTGAACATTCCAAAATTGCTTTATCTCTTCTTCTCTCTCAAATGGCTATCTTTTTCTGAGTAAGACATCTCCCCCTTCATAACCTAGTCTACCCTCTTTTCACTTATATAAGTGAGACACCAGTGGGCTTCAACCAATGGCTTTTCTCCATAAAGGAAGGGAGACCAAAACCCAACATTATATATATATATATATAATATGTGTACATTTGTGAGTATTTCTTAAAATGAAGAGTTTAATATATGGAAACTGGTTTCCATGGTAAGAATTTTGCCTGCTTAGCGGGGAGAGATAATCAGATTTGAATAATCTAGATTGGATTTTTTAACAAGTATATACTCCTATGGTCCTATTTATAGGGTAGAGAGAGAATGGATTTTTTTTATTCGTTTTATATAAGTTGCTTCATTTATTTTTTTTATATGAATGTACAATTATTGTGTTGACTTTGTTCTCATGGATACATAATGAAGTTTAGTGTTTTTCTTGATTTGTGTAAAACATATTAGAAGTGACTTACAAATATGACTTTTAAGTTTACATCAAATTTTAGTGGGCATAAAATCTAGGCTAAAGTTATATTTGATCCTTTAAGCTTATATCAAATTTTAGTTTGGTTCCTTATGTTTAAAAAGTATACATTTTTAGTCATTTTATTTAACACCATAGGTTTCATTTAACGAAAAATGCTAATTTAGCAAATTTAAAAGGTGATTCTTCCGTTAACTGATGATAAAATATGATCAAAATTTAAAATATAAAAATTATTATATTAAATAATTAAAATTTTAGCATATTTTATTAGCATGTAAATACATAATCACCGTTTAAATTTGTTGAGCTAGCATTTTCCGATAAAAGAAACTAATATTGTTAAGATAAAATAACCAAAGTTGTATTTTTTAAACTTAAAAGACTAAAACAGAACTTAATGTAAACTTGAAGGGCAAATGTATACTTTAACTTAAAATCAAAATAAAAAATTATATTTTTTAAAAGAAACATATCTGAGTATGTCCAGATCTAACTATCTGCTTAGCATGTAAACTGATTCAGGAATATATGTGCATATCAAAAAAGAGATTTTCATAGTACGTATAGCAAACATAATAACGATATCTGCTAATAAACAATAATGCAGCTAATAAACATAAATCGAAATTATTGATCCTTCAATTAAATTCCATTTATATTATTCATCTTCTCCAACATTTCTGATCTCTCTCTTTCTTCTTCAGCCCTGGGCGACACACTTGTCAATGAAAGAACACTGAGCCCAAGTTTTCTTGCTCCTCCTCAGAATCTGAGACTTGTACATCTTAAAGTCCTTAGATCGAGCCAGCGTCTTAGCCAACTCTATGTGACACTTCTTCCCTGCCACCTTCACAAGCTTATCACAGCAAACATAGCTCACTGTCATTCTCTTATAGAACAAGAAATCTGCCACCTCTTGCCCACACCTATCTGTTAGCTTCTCTCAGCTCTTTCTCAGCCACTCGTAGTTACCCTTTCGCGGTTCCGGCGGCAGCTTGTGCCCTTTCCAAGTCCTCCCGTCGCCCCCAGCCGCTGGCCCAGGTGCCTCCGCTCCCTCTTCCGCCGCTAGGGTTTTCTTCACTGAATGTGAAGAAGATAACAAGATGATTGTGCAGACAAGTAGTCAACAGAGAAGTTGTTGAGTACTGTGTTTTCCTATTTTGATGGGTTTCAGGTGCTGTGTTGTTTTTTGTTGTTGTGGTGGGGATTTGTGTGGAGGAAGAAGGCACCTTTTAGATTAAGATTGGGGGGGGGGATGAAGGGCTTCAGGTTACTGGTATGAATTTAATTTTGAGTTAGGATAATTAATAGGTTTGAAGCTTGAGATTTGTTACTTAATAGGTTATCAATCTGATAGCCGGTCTATGTTAAATTTGACTGATACGAAGTTGGAGTTTTTTTTTTTTTTGGTGTTTAATTTTTATTATATTATATTTTATTTTTATGCACCGGAAAGAACGTTATCTTTCAATTTTATTTGTTTGGCTATTTGGGTAAGTAGGTGAAAATCCCTAAAAAATATATTTTTAATAATAATAATAATGAAATTTCATAAAAAATTGTTAATTTAACACTATTAATTTAGAAAATACGAATTACATAAGATTTGAAAAATTATTGAAAAATTACACATTGTAAAGATCAATTGCCTAAAGGTGCTTAAGGTTTGGGTTTTTGAACGGGGTGCAATTATTTTTTAATTTATATGCAACATCTCTTCTACCATATGTAACTATTTTTCGTTCTGTATATATATAGTTGGAGATATTAAATAGAGGTAAAGAAAAGTCGCAGCTGGATGAAGAGAAAGTAGTATTTGAATTCTCAAGAAGATTTTTAAATAGGGGGATATCAGTGCTTAACAAAAAAATTAGATATCTTTAACACACAAAATATTCAGGCACCTTTGGGCTTTGGCTAATGATTTTTCAGTAATTTTTCTTAAAAGTTGTATTTTGTTTTTGAGAAAATTGGCGTTTAATTCCCATAAAAAAATTAATTAGAGAATACGACATGCTATTATATATTTATGGAAGCTCAATTACATAATTTAATATGTCACATTGTATAATTAATTTTTCAATGGGAATTTATTTCTCCCTATTTTTTCTTATGTTCAATATGCTTATATATCATTTTTTTATTCCTAAGGTAAGCACAACTTGAAAAAAGCTACAAGTACAGTTATAAGTTATAGACATCAAATTTTTAGATTAACTTATTTTAAATAATTTTATATAATATAAAATAAGTATTTAAAAGAAAATTTATCTCAATTTATATGATGATAATTTTCTGAGTGAGTGATTACATGAAGCAAATGAGCTGCCTAACTTCAAACAACCACCCCTAAACATTCGTATTTGGTACTGCGGTAATAAGACTGTCTCACTGGACCCTGCATGTCCTTCCCTGGCACAACGAATGACGTCTCTGCATGTATAATGGATCTCCACGTGCCAGTCTCCGTAAACCATACCTTTCACCTCAGCCATGAGATGTCTCAATGGGTTGTTTGGGTCACAATCATGCAACAGGAAGTTGTACGTGTCTTATGAGTTGGTATATAGCACCCCATTCGTCAAATGAAGTTATTCTTCCGATCATTTACGGGTTTATTGAAAAATTAATTATAAAATAAAACATTTTAAATTATATAACTGACCTTTCTGATATACAACTGAACTTCCACAATATATAACTGAGTTTTCATAAGGGTGTAATAACAAATTACATTCTCTAATTAATTTTCTAATGGAACTTTATCCCCAATTCTCAAATCATTTTTCTAACGGGCAAAGTAATCGAAATTCATTATATGTATCAATAGAAGTTGGTCCAAATGGTAAACGGTTTGATTCCGCTTAAGCGGGGTCTCGAGTTGAGCGCCAGCGTATGCATAAATCCTTATTGGGAGATTCATTCATTACAACCAGATGTGCGATTCAGGTCGGATTTCAATGTAGTCGGAGCAAAACTGCAGTGAACTGGGTGTGCAACAAAAAAATTCATTATATGTCATCTTTCTATGGGCCTAGGTAGCCTTAATCCCATTGAAACCCATTGCAAAAAAGGATTCGGAAGCCCAAAATGCAAACTCGTCATACTGGTATTGGGCCAGTCAATTGGTCATGGGCCTATTTACTCTCTCCAATAAACTCAAGATATCACAAAAACAGTTTTCAGAGAAACCCAGCATAAACCCTTTTAGTCTTCCGAGTTCCGACGGAGCAAACGGCTCTCGGTTGGAAGTTGAAACTGCTGAACTGGGAATTGAACAGTCATATTTACTTACCTCCTACGGGAATTTTGGTTTGTAATAATCAGATACTTTTTAAGTTACGATGTGATATTTGTACATTGACAATGAACTCGATATGTCCGAAGATTGATTCCAGATTTTAGTGTCTGTTGTCCATAGCTGATCGCCATGCTTGTTTTATGTGAACTTTTTGCAATTTTATTTTTTCTGTGTAGTCTTGCAGTTAGGATGAACACGCCTTAATTTTGCTGTGTTTTGAGAGTGTAGATAGATTATGATTGATGATTATGTCTCCTGGAAACTCAAATTGAGGTCAATTATTGCTTATTGACTGAATATTTTATTGGTTTGGAATTGCGTTTTCATGAAATTGTTTCCAAATCCTCGTCATGGTTGATTTTTGAATTGTTGGGGTCTTCTCTTTCTATGAGTATAACTGGAAAGAGTTGTATAGTAGTACTGCATGGGAAGAATCTCAAGTTTACTAGCTCATTTTTTTTTTTATTGTGTCATTTTATAATATATCTTCTTCCATTGCTTATCGTGAACAAATGACTCTCCTATACAGATGCATTATGTCTGAGATGTCGGCATCTCAAAAGAAAACAAATAAGTTGTTCATGTCGATCAAGGAAGGAGAGAAAAAACCATTTGACCTTTTACGTAGTATATATGGTAAGTAATGACATTATAATTTAAATTTGTGTATATCCAGGGCATGGATATAAAATTGTATATCTTTGATGTTTAAATGATTGCCCCTGATATGGATATGGATTCTGTGTTGACTAGTTCTGTGCTGTCTTCTTGTTGTATTATACATAACCTTTTTTTTTTTTTTTGCCAATTGTATTATACATAACCTAGAGCTGCTTAACTGTATCAATAGTTTTTTTATTATTGTACTACATCAAATGTTGTCAAGGGAAAGAAGCTGTCTGGCTTTTTTTTTTTATTATTTTTTTTTGGGTAGGAAATACAAATTTAAGTAGAATCTAATGTAAGAAATGAGTTCATTGAAAGCACATGAGACATCTTCAGGCTGAAGAGGATGCTTGAAGTCAGTGACTTTTAGGTGTATGAAGTTTGGTACTTAATTTTCTCAAGGCATCAACTGAGATGCAATGCAAATAGAAATACTGCAAACTGTGTTCCGTGGAGTGATCTCTGTGATATTGGAATCCTTATGTTAAATGTCAAAGCCTGTGATCAGGAAAATATATGTATATGTACAGAAATGTTATCCAATAAATTTGTTTCTTGGGTTTCGTTGGGGAGGTTCATTTAAGGTGTAGATGGATTATTTTGAATGCTTGAAGTTACAATTCCATTTTCATTGTTATTGCCATGTGAATAATTTTTTTTATCCCATGATAATCCAACTCTTTATGTACCCTAGAAATGTGCCAATAACTTGCTTATTGGTATTATAGTAGAAATTCAGCTACTCTGAAAATCTAAATTGCCATATTGAAGTGTAGTTTTGCCAATGATCATGGTATTTCTGGATTCTGATGCAACAATTGAAATCTGTCAAATATTTCATTTTTTTTAATTCATCTCCTTAAATATAATGGTAAATGACGTTCTGCATCCTGCTAATGAAATTTGCAGACGGATGCATTGCTGGAGGTGCTGCCGGTGTTGTTGTAGAAACAGCCTTGTATCCAATTGACACTATAAAAACTCGACTTCAGGTGCATTAAGTTTATAGAGTGTAAATTTTTAATTTATACCTCATCTCTTCATAACTTGTGTGAATTTACATGTGTGAATTGTTATACTTGAGGCACTAGGAGAGGCCGTTAGTCTTAAAATGAATTATTAACACTACCTTCCTCATGTCTATTACAGTGTGGCCATCACGACTTGTTTCATCTCATAATTTGAATTCTTTGAATATCTTTAATTACTTTTTAGATAACATGTGGTTCACATTATCCTTATAGATGACCTGTCAGACTTTGTCAGCATTGAACTGGGTGATTTAAATGGACCATGTTTTCCCCATTGTTGATATTTTATTTTTCTGGAACATAAAGGCCGGATTCACAGTCATTTCATTTGGCATAAAGCAGCCTTTTTTTTTTTTCGTTTTTTAAATCCTTCTATCCCTTCCTTTTGCTGTTTATCCCCTTTGCTATCCCCTTGCAGTTATTGGCCCTTTGATGTTGTCTATGTTCAAGTTCTGGTTTGCTCTTCTATTATGTATTGTTAATTTGTTTCACTTACTTACTGTTTTTCTGATAACAGGCTGCCCGTGGTGGAGCGAAAATCATTTTGAAGGGTCTATATTCTGGATTGCCTGGAAATCTTGCTGGTGTCTTACCGTGAGTATACTTTTTATGAAGTTATCCAAAAAAAGTAAACTTTTATTTCAAGTTTTCTTATATGTCATCTCCTATGCAATCCTTATGTCGTTATATAGGTTACATGTAATGAATTCATGCTCTTTATTTTAAACTTCTGTTTTTTACCTTTTAGGAGTTGTCACGGAATCTTTATTTGTCCTTGAATCATCCACTAGCATATTTTTCCTACCATCAATTGGGATATTTTTATGCTTTCTGCAAAGATGGTTTGTGCACCATAGTTGAATCTTGTATAAAACTTGGCAAATGGCAAAGTGGTATTGATGATTGTTATTTTTGAATAATAAACTCTCCCAAGATACTTCAGAATCTAGGACTTGATCACTTTTCATATAATTCACATTCTACTGTAGGTTGGGGCCACCACAATGCACAATATAAACATAATTCATTATATTTTAATGTGCTGTGTGCAAACAAACATAATGCAAGCTGAACCTTTTCTACCCATATTTGACTCTTCTAAGAAAAATCATGTTGGCCTTTATAACATCTCTTAATCTTTGGCAATAGTGGGGGGCCCTTGTTGATTGAGTTGCATGATGCTTATGCCTGATAGACCACTCTCTCTCCCATTCTTTACAGAGCCTCTGCGATTTTTATTGGTGTATATGAACCCACAAAACTGAAACTGCTAGATTCCCTGCCCGAAAATCTCAGTGCTGTTGCTCATTTTGTAAGTCTGTTCTACATGAAAAAGGGAGTGGCAATCTATTTGCTATTATTGAAGCAGTAATATTTAGCTTTCAGCATTTTTGACCACTTCAAGTTTTCATCACTACCTTCGGTCCTTTTCGCAAGAGCTACTTCAGTAATTTAAGTAGATTAAGGAAATGAAATAAATTGGTTAATTTGAGCAAATTTGACATGATATTCTGAAAGTATCCATGTATAACATTAGACTATATATCATTTTATATGTTAGGTAAATTAGTTTGGGAAAAATTGATAAATATAAGAGACAAAATGGATTAAAATATTATACTTAGGAGTTAGGACCAAACCCCCAACCCCCAACTAGCTCTTATATGAGGGACTAAAGGGAGTATCTTTTAATGAGCTTGGATAAATGAACCAATGTGATATAACATGGAAGTGAAAGTGCTAGCGAATCATTCCTTAATATAATATGAACTGTTAGAAACCTGCAAAGTATCAATCAAACATGTATGGTTATTTTATTACCAGTTCATCATTATAGATTCATTTTAATTATATGTTTTGCCAAGACAACTGCCTTTTGCAGTTTAAATGAGGTTGATTGCTTTGATTCTTTAAAAATTACTTGCAATGAATTTCAACTGCATTGCACCAAAACACAATTTGTCTGTTTCTCTTTAAAGAATTGATTTTTCAGAGGCATGTTAGTGCGTAAGAAACCATTTTTGACCAACATGCTGATGACAATGCAGAGTTTTTAGACTTATTTTGTTCATAATATTGAGACCTAAGTTTGAATTGATGTTAATATTAAGGCTGTATAATGAAACCTTATACCCTGTATCTTGAGTGCGGTATTGGATTCTTAATGACATAAGCTCTAAATTCTTAATAATTTGTTTCATTATCAGAGTACATATTAAAATATCTTGAATGCACACATTTGTGTATGAGTTTGTGTGGTTATTTTAATAGTTCTAAGCTCAATATAGGCTGCAGGTGCCATTGGTGGCTTGGCTTCTTCTCTTGTTCGTGTTCCAACTGAGGTATTTAGCCTTTTTCTCTGACAGTTATGTTGTTTCAAACTTTCTTGGGCTAGGAATTCAATAAATGATTCCAATGCTTATAGGTTGTTAAGCAAAGAATGCAAACTGGACAGTTCAGATCAGCTTCTGCTGCTGTCCGTCTCATTGTTGCCAAGGAGGGATTCAAAGGTCTTTATGCGGTATGTAGTACCTAGTTGCATTTTCATCGTGTAGGAATGACCATTTAATTATTTTTGCATTACAACTGATTAAGCAGATTATTGCTGCTGTAACTTCTTGTCCTAGTAGATATTCTTGTTTCATATCCCTGTTCTGGAAGAAATAAAACCATTGATTGGTTTAAGTAGGTATATGTTGAGGCATGCAGGACTATGATAACAACTGCAGTGCCCTTTTTTGCTGATCTTTAATTTATCATGCATTGGACCATGTGCAAACCTCGCTCTTGTTTTGTTTTCCATGACTTACATTTTATTTTCCTGATATTGCAGGGATACGGATCCTTCCTTTTGCGAGATTTGCCATTTGATGCCATACAATTTTGCATATATGAGCAGCTTCGGATGGGTTATAAGTTAGCGGTAATAACATAGATGAGGCCTTTAGGTTTAAGGAAATTTTGATTGGGTTTAAATTAACTTTAAATGAAATCTTTCGTCTGTGTCCCGGAATATTCCAACTAATAGAATTATGTTCATTACAACACTTCCATCAGTTTAGATTGTTTATGGGGTGTTTCTGGCATCATTTTGTAGGATATTATTGTTGCGAATGGGCCACTCTAGGCCCAACTTAGTAGTTAACCTAGTTACTTAGTGGTTAACCTGGTTTCTCCCTTACTTGCTCTGTTGTTGTTGCTGTTGCTTAGATTTGTTGTAGTCTTGGTCTTTATAATTCATGACTCTAGGAGGGATTTAGGAGATATGATTAGATTATTAGATTCTATATATGTATTCAATCTTTTTGAATAAAAATTAGAGCTTTTGCTGCCCAAAGTATTTGAATTATGGTAATTTAACATTGTAGAAAGTGGTAATTGTTAATATTTGGTTTGCTCGCTCTGCAGGCCAAAAGAGATCTCAATGATCCAGAGAATGCTATGCTTGGTGCTTTTGCTGGTAGTTCATTTCCATTAATTTTTTTTGTTGAAACTTGAAAGTATATGCATGACTTTTTTCAATATTATTATAATTTTTTAAATTTGATTTTGTGTGCTTCTATTGTCTATGCTTGTTTCTACGTACCTTCTGGAGTTTATGTCAAATTGTACAGTTAGCTTTCTGTAAATTTTCTAGTTGTCTTTATGGCAGAGGATGGATGTCATAATCAGTAAAGTGGCTTTTGTTTGATTTAGTTTATGTGTAGTTTCGTTTTGGAAACTGATGGAATCACAGCTCCAAATATGTATTATTCAATCACAGAAACTCCTCCTCCTCACAGTGTATGGTCTAATGGAAGATTACACACCAAGTAAAACAGAAAAGAATCATGCGCTACCCTAGGCATTCGAGAGGCACATGAACTCTCCCGGCTCACTCTTCAGACTTCTCATACCTTCGCCAATAACCAGACCCCCTGTTATATAATCCTCACTCTCTAACTGTAAAATAGAAAGTACCACAAATTCCCATTCTCACATGGTCCACACCCAATATTGATATTACCCTTGTATCCGACAGAAACCATCAAAATGATGTGAAACCAAACATGCACCTAGCGGCAAGAAGCCAAGTTGAAGCTGTTTGAGAAGCATTGTCATTGTTGTGGCTCAGGCATTAATGTTTATGGTTGTAGCTACCGTCCTAATGGGATGATAAACAATACTTATAATGGAATATAGTAGAACGCTCCAAGACTGAAACTACTACTTGCTTGTCCCAGCCTACATTATAGTATGACAGGACCATATGAAAATATGTCAAAATATTTGCACCCTTGCATTTCTGTTCTGACGTCAAGGCTCTCTTCAAGTAAGTTTATTTTTCTACAAAATAAATACTGTTTTAAGATATCATGGAGGGTTTGAACACAGCGAAATATTGTTATCCCATGAATTCAAGAGGTAGTTATTGAGTGATGACATTTAATATATCATGCAATGAATTTCTATAAACCAAAATAAGAAGAAGGCATCAATTTTCAATTTTGGAAGTTGACACGTGAGAAAGAAGGCAAAAAGAGAAGTATTAGGTACCTAGATTTTGGAAAAACTGGATATTAAGCAGAGCATTGGCATAACTTGTAATTTGTTGGTTTCCTTTATCTTGGGATGAAGATGGGAACATATCCTGGTCATTGTTGAGTAGATGTGCTTTATTTATTGTTTGTTTGAACTTTATTTTGATGTTGTATGTTTATGTTGATAAAATCTTTACAAGCCTGCTGTAAAAGAGAAAATAATAACTTGAAAATTGAAGAGTTTATATGACTGGTGGATCAGCTATGTTGAAACTGATAATTAATGGTTAACTTGATAACTTGCAGGTGCTGTAACTGGAGCAATTACAACCCCCCTGGATGTTGTAAAAACCAGATTGATGGTTCAGGTTCAGATAATCTGCCCTCCCTATACTCACCATAAAAAAAAATGTTGATCAGGGTGTGTGGTTTGCTTTATGGTTTAACATTTGTTGTGCCTCTCGTCAGGGGTCACAAATCCAGTACAGAGGCATTAGTGATTGTGTGAGAACAATAATCAAAGAAGAAGGAACTCAAACTCTTTTCAAGGTAGAACTATTTTATGCTATTCACTGTGAACATGTTTTGTTACCCTTCTTCGCAATTCGCTTTGTTATTATCAAATTCCAAATTGTTTGTACACACAAATCGGTATGTGCTTGGTTTCATGTTGGAAACTAAAATTATGATTTTGGTGGGTTTGAACATGAAATCAAACATACTCTTGGATACATAATCTGTGCATTACATGGAATATGTGGAATAAATTGTACTGTTTACAACTCATGAATGTCGTTAATTGGGGTTAGATTAGGAATAATACACTAACATATTGATTTCAAATGGTTTGTTCCTCACAGGGTATGGGGCCTAGAGTTTTGTGGATAGGTATTGGAGGTTCAATCTTCTTTGGTGTTCTTGAGAAGACAAAGCAAATTCTTGCTCATAGGCACCAGCAAGATGATGCCCACTAGCCGGATCACTTCTAGGCCCAAAATGAGCTGATGCTCTTGAGTCACAAGTTTTGTATCATTCATGCTTTTCTTATATTGAGAAAATTCATTAATTTCCTCGGCCTTAATTCTTATTATTCCATTTTGGTAGATTTAGAGGGACATGAGTTATTAGTCTGAGGTTATAAGCATGATCAAACCCGTAATCTCCCACTTGCTAGAGATCTTTTGATTCCATTTCTAAAGAGAGCCCATAATGGATGTTCGGATGTAACAAACTGCTTTTGTACTTCACCATTTTGAGCCCATATTATTATTGCAGATCTGGATCACAACCCATCAGAAATTTTGAAGCCCATATGCAAGTATCGTAAAACAAATCAAATGAAATACACACACATTGTACCCAAAACACACACACACACACACACACACACACACACACACACACACACAAAAATGCAAAAAACCAAAGGGGTTGGGTATAGTAGAAAAAGCTACCCTCAATGTGACATACCAAGATTTAAATTTCTACTAGAAGATATGTACATATTTAATGTTTAACAATACTTTAAACAAGATTGTTTCCACTTTCTAGTTGAAGGATACTTGTGCTTATAAAACATAATGCAAAATAATACTCATGTTTTTATTTGAAGAAAAACAAGAGATAAATTATTGAATACTGATAATAATGTCAATGTACTTATGAGATAGTGGCATATCATTCACCTTCGTTGGTGCTGGGTTGCGAGTTCATCTGTATACTCCCACTTATAATAATAAATGATAATGATGATAATACAGTTAAAGTGTTTTTAACAATCAAAGTTTTCGTAGTAGCACTTGTCACAATTAAATTTTAAAGGTGCAAAAATATATATGATTTTTTTAAAAAAATGGTGCAATTTCAATAACTTTATTAAATTGATTTAAAAGTCTATTATAAAGTTGGAGAAAAAACAACAAGGTTACCATAAAAAAAGAGACAAACGTATGAATCAATTTAATGGAGTTGTTAAAGTTGTATTATTTTTAAAAGAATGTATTTACTTTTATTTCTTTTAAAATGTAATTGTACCAAATGCCTATGGTGAAAAATTTTGATGCTAAAATTGTACCTTAATCCTAATAATAAATAATTTTGGGGTTCCCATGACCCTATGTTCCTATCCTTTAAGGGTCAAAACTTTTTTAGAAACCTCTCTTGACCAATCCATATTTATAGGTAAATCGATGGATGTTTCTGCAGCCATGAACTTATTCTAAATTTATGTGAAATTTTGCTCACTTATAAAAAAAACTTTTAAGAAAAATTAAGGATTGATAGAAGATTTGTTGAGTAATGATCTAAGAAAGGGCCACAATACGATCTATTTAACCATTATTTTGTGCCTATAATTAATTATTTATGTTTTTTA
>QFDD01001058.1:0-37002 GCA_006871305.1 Vachellia collinsii
CAACTCCAAAAGGAAATTGTTCTCACATTATGCCATTTGGAGATGATCTTCCCTCCCTCCTTTTTCACTGTCATGGTCCATCTCACCGTTCACCTTGTTGAAGAGGCAAAACTCGGTGGGCCAGTTCAATATCATTGGATGTATCCCATGGAAAGGTAAATGTGGCTTAAATTTGTATCGCACGCATTATTTACTCACACATCGATAGGTCACTACTAATCTTCATGCTATGTATCAACTTATTACAGGTTTTTAGGGAAGTTGAAGTCATATGTGAGGAATAAGGCATGGCCAGAGGGTTCAATAGCAAAATGTTATATAGGAAATGAGGTCCTCAATTTCTGCTCACAGTACTTTGAAGACATCGAGACATCTTTCAACCGTCATCCTCGTGTTTATGATTGCCCTGATGATGTTGGTCTGTCATCATCGATTAGTTTGTTCCCTCCTGTTGGGAGACCAGTTGGAGGACATCAATACTTCAACCTCACTTCTAATGAGATGCTGCAAGCACACAGACATGTCCTGATCAACTGCAGTCAAGTTGATCCTTTCATTCAGTGAGTATAATCAACACTAATTTGTAATTTTATAAAATCATATTATATATCCACTTATATCAGGCTTAATTATAACAGAGAGTTCCGAAGTTATGTCAAGCGTCAACTACGTATCCGAACATAAACATCCGTTGAGGTTGATAGAAGGGTGCATAGAGAATTTCCTGGTTGGTTTGCACGCCGAATACGCAATGACGACAACTCCTACCCGGTTGATTTCACATGCCTTGCAATGGGCCCCCTCCAGTATGCGAAACGGTTTACTGCATACAATGTTAACGGGTTCAAGTTCTGCACAGTTTCACGTGACCAAGGCTCTCTCACCTAGAATTTTGGAGTTTTTCGCACTTTTGGCACAAGAAGTTATGCGAGCAGCAGTGACGGTGACATGCATATTGGTGGCGTCCCCTACTATGGGAAATTGGTCAATATAATTGAAATAAATTATCAGGGGCATTTTACCGTCACATTATTCAAGTGCTCTTGGGCAAATACGACAACCTCTCGTGGATTCACTACTGATGAGTTGGGAATTACATCTGTGAATTTTTCAAGATTCATTCACACTGGTGACTCTCCAGACGATGAGCCGTACATTCTAGCATCCGAGGCACAACAGGTGTATTATGTGGAGGATGAGAAGCATAAAGATTGGAGTATGGTCGTTCATCTTAAGCCTAGAGATCTTTACGACATGGGTGATAGCGATGAGCACACTATCTATGAGGCGGAGCCATTCCATCCTACTGATTTTGAAAACTTCTTCCCCGAAGGAGATGAAGATTTACCACTTGTCAGGGCGGATGATGCCGAATAAATAATTCAGGTTAGTAATATATATATAGATCCAATTTGTTTCAAGCATTTTATTTTTTTTTCAACAAAATTTATTAGTAGCGGTTTCAAAACCGCTACAAAATGATAAAAACCGCTACAAAAAACAGTGACATAAAATGCTACAAATTAAACTGTTGCAAAAAACTGTGCCCCAAACCGCTGCTAATTCTTGCCAGAGATCCTATAAATACCCTTCCACCCCCATTTCGTTTCCACCCCTCGTTTTCTTTTGTCCCGCTCACTGTGGAGTTATTTTTGAGTGGTTTGGAAAGCTTTTGATGTGTAGTGTATGTTATAGGTATTGTTCTAAACTCTTTGTGTTGTTATTGTATTTATTTTATGTTAATTGTCTTTTGTTCTGCATTTGTCTATTTAATTTATTGATATTGATTTTGGTGAAATAATTTTTTATTTTTTGTCTTTTGAGGTACTTAAATCGTTGCGCCAAATATTATATGTTATTTAATTATTAGTACTTTATTTTAATTAATTATAAATTACTTTCTATAATTGAATTAACTTTTTTAATAATTAAAACATTATTCAAAATACGATTTTTTTTTTAAAAAACAATTTCTATTTTAGTAGCGGTTATATAACCGCTACAAAAACCTAGTGCGAGAAATTAAACGGTTTTTACAATTTATATATATTTATATTTGTAGCGGTTTTTAAACCGCTGCAAAATGTTGGCAGGGTTTTTAAATTTTGGCGCAATACCAATTTAAATTAGAAAATTAGTAGCGGTTATAAAACCGCTGCAATGTTTTGCACTGTTTTTACTTTTAGTAGCGGTTTGTTGAGCGCTACAATATTTTTTTTCCTTTTTCTCTAATTACATTTTAGTAGCGGTTTTAGTTTTGCTACAAATTCTGCACCGTTTCAGTTTGTAGCGGTTCATAAACGCTACAAAAGTTAGTAGCGGTTGTATTTGTATGCGCATCGGTTCACAAAAACCGCCACTAAACCTGTTGTCACGGTGAGTTTTACAGTGGTTCGTAAACCGCTACAATATCTCCTGCAGCGGTTTATAACTGCTACAATGACAACTAATAACCGCTACAAAATCACTTTTTTTTTTTAGTGCATGTTCTTGCAACACCTAAACCTTCAATTGTAACCCACAAACGCGGTCAGGAAGAAGAAGGAGGAGGAGGAGGAGGAGGAGGAGGAACATTTTTGTTTGAAAATTCGATTTGATTATTTTAATTATAAAATAAAATTATAGAATATATATTTTTGTTACTTTAACATTAAATTGAAAAGTCATCAGAGAGCATATAAAAATGTTCCTGGAGAAAAAAATGTTAAAATAACAAGTCCCACACAATATGAGCCTAAATTTAAAATGAATTTATTAAATTTGATGGATTGAGTTGATTCATCACAACATGATAAATTAAGATTTAAATTCTTATTGAAAGATATGGCCAAATTTAGTATCCAAGAATATTTGAAATAGAAGTGCTTCTAGTGAGAGAATAACCAATACTTATATGAAATAATTTCTGAATGGAAATTATTCACAACAATACTTTTCTTTTTTCTTTAAAAAAAATTCAAAATTAAATGAAATAAAAAAAAATCTAGCCTAAGTGCTAGCTCCAATTTGAACCCTTTTTGGGCTAATCAAGGTTGGGCCTATATGACCTTTTATTGGAGCTGGGAAAATAGGTTGAACCCGTAAGGCCGGTTCGATTAGGCCCATTTAAGTCGAGGGTATGACCTATGATTTAGTATAAAAAAAGGAAATGGACTTAAAAGAGCCTGCCTTGTAGGGCTAAGGGCCGACACATTTAAACTAGCCAAATTTTTAAATTTTTATTTTTATTTTAGACATTATTTATTCTTCTTATGTTTACTTCCAAATTTCAGAAATAAATCCTTTTAAATCAAATATTTATTTTTAAATTTATTTTCTTGTCAATCATATGCCCCATAAAAATCTAAAAATGTAAAAAGAAAAAAAATATTGTTGAAACATAATTTTTCTTACCGTTTATTTAATGCACTATGTTATAACAACTCTATATTTTTCTTTAAGTTTTAGACAAAATTCTTCTAAATCAAACATTTATCTTCATTTATTATATATGCTATATAAAGACACCACATACATATTTTCACTTATTGAATCCTTATCCTTTATAATTTCAATATTAAATTTGTTATGTTATTTTTCATGTACAAACTACTTTTCAAAGATCAAATTAAAAATCTATTACTTTAAATCGATCTAATTGAAAAAAAGTAAAGATACATTAAACATGCCTGTGACCCGCGTATCAGCCCGTGACTAACAATCTTAGATACTGAGATGTAAGATTTGGAAATGAATACAAAAATTTATTTTATCTTTTTATTTCTTGTATTAACAATTTTAGGTGGCCGTGACTAACAAACTTTATTTAGACATCTTTTTACTTCTGATTATAAATTATATGACCATTATTGAACACAATTTTCATATCCAGGTGTTGAAATTTTCATTCATAATATATTATTATCTTAACTTTATTTCTTTTAATTTGATTTTGATATTATTTATCTCTTAAATTAGAAAGTTTACTACTTGTAACATCCCAAATTTTGACCAATGTGATATGAAAAGTAATTGAGGTTTTGAGAAGCCAATTACAAAATTTATGAGCCAAAAATATTTTAAAGAGATTTAAAAAAAATAAGTAAAGATACCCAAAATTTATGGTAATAATTATTTTACATATAAGGGGTTAAATTAGGGGAATAGTCACTCATTGCAATATCTTATTTCGTTTGGATTGAAAATAAAGAAAGAGGGATCAGGCATGTGCCACACATGACACATACGTGGCTCAACACCACACCCCCACCTTCAGTTTTTAACTCATTCCTCTCATCCGTCCAAACCCGAGAACAGAGAGAGTGGACGAGAGACAACGAGAGTGAAAGAGAGCAGTGGTGAGCTCGCCAACATTGCTGTGATTCTCGCCGGAGAAGAGGTCGATGACGCATGCAACCATGGATTTCGACCGCGGTGAGCTCTGCTTCTTCCATTTTCTGTCGCTGAATCTGGTGTTTTCAGAGGTATTGGAGGAGTTTCGTTGATTTACTTAAATGCATGTCTGAATCCGCGAGCTAAAACGAACAATGCATATGATTAATTCTTCCATATGAGTGAGCTCTGTGTCCGAAGAAGACAAATGATTTTTTTTCTGAGCTGTGGAATGTTAGTAAGCACATGCATGTCGATCTTACATTCTCTTTTGGGTCATTTGAGTTTCTGCATTTCCATATATTTTTGCTTACACTGATGAACTGAATGAGGCGTCTCGGGTCTTCTTGATGATATGAGGGCAATGGATTTCTTGAGCTGTTAGGAAATAAATATATATGAGTGTGGGTCTGTGAATGGATAAATATATATATATATATATGAGCGAATGCGTGGCTGTTGATATGATGAATTGAGAACAGGGGTTTCGGTTCTTGGAAACCAAAGCTTGAATGGTAAATTAGTTTAAAGGTTTAATAAGGTGGATAAGTGAACAAGAGTTGTGGTTTTGGTGTGCGTTTTCTGCTGAGTTTGTTGGACTTAAGGCACATTGTTGATTTTATGCAAAATCAGCTCTGTTTTCATTAAAAGCTGAGCAACAAGAGAAGCTCAGATTAATCGAAGGAAGTATATGTATGAGCACGTGCGTGTAGCTGTGTATTTATATATATACACATATATTCTGTAAATGAAAAATCGTTGGAAGCAAAGAGGAAGTAAGATATAGAAATATATATATACACACATGTATGGGTAGTTGTGAATATATATATATATGTAAGTATCCTGGACTTGAATGGGGAATGTAAGCTAAATATATATATATATATATATATGTATATATGCACGGATGAGCACGTGTAGGTATATGTGGATGCATATTAATACATGTGTAAGGGTCTGTGTATGTGTCTATATATATATATATATATGTATATGTACTCTGAAAACTGAAATTTAAGATGAGTTGAGGAGTTGTTCTTGGAAGGATTAAATGGTTCTAAGAGTACATTTTGCCACTGTTTGGCAAAACTTTAATGAAATAACAAAAGGATATTGTAAATGGAATTTAAATTGAGGTGCTGATGAGTATTTATATATATAAATGCATTTTATTAATCAAAGGAGAATGAGTTTAATATGTGGAAGCTAGAGAAATTTTGTAAAGCATATAATTTATTTAAGAAAAGCAAGGAAATTTTATCCAAAGACATTGGTTGAGAAAGTGGATTCACATTTTAATAGTAAATACGGTGATAGGATTGATTATCCCTCTGCAAAATTTAGATTACTCAAACAGTGATTTTGAAGCAAAAGCTTTTAGCTTAAAGGTCGATAAGTATTGTATAAAATGAAGTATAGGTACTTAGGATTGGTGGAAATCTGGTTTAAGATAAAGAAAACTGCTTCATGTTGCAAAATGGAAGCTTTTATTGAATCATTTTGAGGTCTTTAAGTTAAATTGTTTAGAGATTTCATTTTGAATTTAGAAAAGTTGCTTAACAAGCAACAACTTCTGAGCATTGATTTAAGAGTATGTGTTAATTATATTTGGTGAATGATAATTCTCCTTAAAAGAGAATAATGAGAGCTTCAAATAGAAACTTGAATTATTGCATTTGGAATTGTATAAAATAAGATATAATTTTTTTCTAAATTACTGGAAAATTCAAATATCAAGGAAATATAATTAATATAAAGGGGTAGAAATGGGGTTAGGAAAAAAAGATGAACTTAATGAAGCTTGATAAGCGTATAATTAATAAAATATTATAAGTAAATGTTTTTAGGATTTGACATCTGCCTGAGCACTTGAAGGAAGACTGGAAAATGGATTTGCTGAAGAAGGCAAAGATAAACAAGGGGAGACAGATAGAAACCCTCTTTATCTTATTCTTATGTATATAATTTTGCATGCTTATTTGTGCTATATTTCTTATATGTGATGTGATGAAGTCCCTTTGGAATGTTTTCCTTTGGGCCCCCTCCGAAAGTGTAGAGGTGATTTGTAAGTCCCTTGGGAATGTTTTTCCTTGGGCCCCCCAAAGGATATGTTAAAGTCCTAAAGGATAACTTTCTTTGGGCCCCCCTGAAGGTGCAAGGGTATATGTGAACTCTCTAAAGGTGTAGGGTGTTATGTAAAATGATATCTGTGTGAATATGTGGCTTGTTTTTGCATGATGCGAATCACATATACAACTATAAGATAAACTGTGGTTATTACGGGATTTTCGAATCTCACCCTCTATTTCCACAAAATACAGTTAAAGCGGGTAGCTCTAGAGATACAGAAGTTGTGACTAAAGGGGCATAGATGGTGAGAACGAAAGAGAATGAAGAAGATTGAAGAACCTCCCTTTACATAAAATTTTGGTTTAAATTAGTAGTTATGGGTTTATTTTAATATAAATCTGAATAGCCTAAATGCTCATGTATTTATGATTGTACAAATTATATCCATAATAATATGAGCCATAAGAAAATTGTGAGAGGAAGCATGATAAGCTCATAACCCACAGGTCCCAGGATCAAAACCTGTCTAAATGTATATTTTAAAAAACCACTTTATATAAAAGTTATTTAAAAAGTTTAAAATTTTCCGGAAAATCCTATTCCAACCCAATGACATAAAAGGAGTATGACACTAATTTAAATTGAAAAAATAAAAAAAAATCATTTTTTTGCTAAAAGAGCCAAAAGCTTGCGAGTCGGCCTGAGCTAGCTAGTTCAAGGGCCGAGCTTAAAAAATCAAGTATTTTATGTTAGTGGGTCTAAATGAATCAACTCGTGAAGGGCTGTCTGAATTCTTATATCTACCTTTTATGCTTAAAATTCCTCATTTTTAAGGCTTAAATGTGGAAAAGGAAATAACATGGTTTAAATGAGCAGTCTGACAAAGTTTTTATCATAAATGAGCAAGACTTAAAAAAAAATAGGATTTAGCATAAAGTTAGTGAATCAAAAATCAAATCTCTAATAAAAGAGATACACATATCTAGTAACAAGCCGTGTTTCAAAATTACCTTTATACTTGTCATTGGGAAAAAAAAAAACTCATGTGTATCAAAATAATTGACCAATGGTGACTCGATGGTAGTTATTAGTTCTCATACGGGACATGGATTATGGATGCAATACTAGTTATAAAATACTTCTTAAAATATGATAGTTAATAGTTCTCATACGGGACATGGTAGTTATTAGTTCTCATAGTGGCCTATGTATATATTGTTTCTTTTTTTTTATTTACATGCATGTATTGTTTCTAATATTGAGTGAATTTTTATAGCAGAAAAGAAAATAATGTTAATGATGGTAAAGGCAACAAATTTTGGGTGGAATGAACTTTACAATAAATAAAGAGAGAAAGAAAACTGTTACAAGTCAAATATCCAGTCAAACCGGGATCTCACATCCCACTTATTAAAGTACTTTTTTTTTTGGGTGATAACTTATTAAATTACTTTATATAACAAAAGTGTTCACCTTTACTTAGTCATTAATATTAAAGTATGATGACGAAGCTGCATTCCAATTTCTGGGATCTGTCTTTGCTTCATACTCGGATAGTCCTATATAAACTATGTTACTTCTTCCTCACTTATGGCATTGGATTCCCAGGAAAAAAGAAGTTAATTGCTTTAAGATCCAAACAGCAGTCTTGCTGGTCTTCTCATAGATCTGATTCAGAAAGGTAGTCCTCTGTCACTGTATTACCATCTTGTGCTCCGAATAAATTAGATTCTCTCATGTCCTGTGTTTCATTTCAGGATTAATAATGTTGCAATCTGCTGTAGCATTTGTCGGAGGGATTGCCCTCGCCGCAATTTATCACAGTTTTCTTCGTCATTATCTAACCTCAAGCAAATTCCAGACACCCAAGCCTCAATCACAAGACAAGAACCAGAAGAAAGCTGGGTGCACAGAACAAGAATCGATGATGTTCAATTCTGATGGTTCTGATGTCCAACTCTTCTGTATTTTGGATGGCCTTGGTACTCCTTTCAATTTGATGTTGGAATTACCCTAATGTGCAGGCTTGGATTTCCTTGAATCGCACTTCTATGAAATGGAGCGTATTGAAGCATCTGGGGGGATGTCCAATTCCAATGCTTTTGATGCTTTGGAATGGAGAAGACCAGTGCTGGAAAATGTTATGGAGGCATTGGCTGATCCTAATACTCACTTGATCGGAGTTTATGGCTTCCATGGTGAGATCAAAGACACTTTGCTTCAGAGAGTTTACAGAAGAGTTCAAAGAAACCAACTGTTTGGGAGGGTGGCGACAGCAACTGCAACCAAGTATCCTGATATCGGGAAGATTCAAGAGGATATTGCTCGTCAACTGGGGTTGACTTTTAATCACATGTCCAAAGATGGAAGATCCCAAGAGTTGACTCAAAGGATCAAGAACGAGCAGAATATTCTCATTGTACTTTGCGATCTGAACAAGGAACTTGACTTGAGTAAGGTAGGAATTCCTTATGGTGCATCTCATGGGGGCTGCAAGATATTACTTACTTCCACATCAGAACATGTGCTATCTGACCACATGCATACCCAGAAGAATTTCATGGTCTGATAATTCTGTTAATGCATAAAAAGCCACCTTTAAACTTCTGTTGCTTGTGAGTTTCCAAGTCATATAATATTATGTTGTAAGGGGCTTATTATATGCTTTCTCCTTTTGTTGCTTGTTGCTTAGTAAACCATGTATATTAATAGTATGTGTGGTTTGCCATGTATGATAATTTCCCTTAGCTTTCGGCGCAATACTTGGAAGTGTGTGTGTGTGCATTGTTAAGGAAATGTGGAGTGGTGGGTGCTAATTCCACAAGACGGGTCCTCACGAGTTGAAATTCATCACTCTGCGTCGGCTTACTTTAATAAATTCACACACGCGCGCACACTTGCCTAATTGAAGTATGGTCATGAAGCTGCAACACGCTTTCTAGAGTGCTCCTCTCAGTCACCCTTTTAACATGCATAATATATAAATTATAAAGAGACTAGAGTGTGAATAATGAAATAAGATTAGTCACATGTTTTTTTTTTCTGAGTGAAAAGGAAAAATATATTAATGGTAAAATTTATGTCGGTAGAACGAAAAACAGGCTGGCGTGTTATTTACAAAGAACTTACATTAAACATTGGTACTTTATTTAGTTATTACTTATTGTAGACTAGTTATAATGAAGAAGATGCAAGACAATTTGCTCCCAAGTTCCTTTCTTCCTTCCTTTTTATTAAGCACATATGTATCTTTATATTAAAGAAAATTATATTCAAAATATCATCGTATAACTTAAAACTTAATTAGAAGCATGAAACCAAGACTAGTAAACAAATGGACACGAAGGAAACATTTATTATTATAGAAATATAATTTATATTACATATATCTTACCTCTCATAATTATTTTTTTGTTATTTTTCGCATTATGAAATATTTATTAACTTTTTTAAATTATAATTTTACTCATCATCTTTACTTGAATATATTTAATTAATTTTCTTGCATTCTCTTATTTGGAATAAGTTTTTATTAATTTTTTTGTTTGAAAATTCGATTTGATTATTTTGATTATAAAATAAATAATATACGAAAATTATCTACTATATATTTTTGTTAGTTTAATATTAAATTGAAAAGTACCACACAATATAAGTCTAAATTTAAAGTAAATCTTTTGAGTTTGATGGATTGAGTGAATCGCCTTGATAATTAAATGTTTAAATTTTCGTTGAAAAATATAACTATATTTAGTGTCTAATACTTAAAATAGAAGTACTTTGTAACACCCTCTCAAATACATAATCATATTATGGAATGCAAAACTGGCTCTGACTTTGTATTAAGGGGCTATGAGAGGAGTTTGGATTAATTTTTTTAAGTTATTTTATATAATTCGAAGTAAGTATGTAAGAGGAATTTTATCTCAACAACTTACAAAAAAAAAAATAGAAGATTCAAAATTAGATGAAAGGGGAAAAAACGGAAAAACATTAAAACTAGGCTAAAAGGAAAAATGCTTCATTCAAAATTAAGTGCTTCATCCATGCAAAAAAAAAAACCAATTCTTGTCATGCATATTGACGCCAACATTATAAACTAGATCTTTCTCTGGATTCAAGTCAGCGTAACGTTCCCAAAACCATATTATTGTCTTAAACTATCCAAAATGTTAAAATTGAAATTAGTAAAACAGGAGAAGAAGAAAGAGATCAATATATATAATAGATAGAGCAGCAGTTATATATATATATATGGTTGTTTTGTTAGTTCGTTCTGGTACAATCTGTTGACGAACTTAGGGTCAGGGTCTTGTACTATAATTCTCCAGCTGAGCGATCTGGGACGCCAATTCCGCATATGGTAGGACAATTCCTTGGAGGACTACATACAAGTGAACCCAATTGAATGACAAAAAAAGATCATGGAAATTGCAAAATCCTAAATTAGTTTTTTCATCATTCTTGATAAGGTATTAACCACTACTGATAAGCAATTCATAATTTATTTTATGGTAAATACCTTATTTCAAATTTTGCATTTTTTTATCATTTTATTTTCCCCTAATTTTATCATAATATATGTATTATTTAATGAGCTTCATGTCATTTTAAGTACTTTTCCATAAAAAGTCATTTCTTCAATATTTATCCAAACTAGTTTTCATTTTTATAAAAAATTACTTTTTCAATGTTTATTCAAACATAAATATGATTTTCCAAAATGCATTATGAATAAAATTCATTTTCTAAAATGCATTTTGGATAAAAATCATTTTCCTAATGCTTATCCAAATGGACTCATTAGCGTTGGCAAAAATGACTTTATTGCAACTGACTTTTGCAAACTTAAATTGGGGTAAAAGTGAACAATAACAACAACAGCAAAGTCTGGTCCCACTAGGTGGGGTCGGTTACTGGATCAAACGATGTCATTGCGTTTTATCATAAACCATATTACTAGATAGATTATTAACCAAAAGATATCTCTATAACTTTATTAAGAGTGTGTTTCGGTCTTCATTTACCCTTTATCAGAAGACTCCACATTATATGGTTCACCTTACTTACTGATGCCTCCAATGACCTTTTCTGTAAATGTTCAAACCATCTCAAATGATTATCCACCATTTTCTTCTCAATGGCCACCACACCAACTCATCCACAAATTTCAACGTCATGAATCTCATCCATTCTTATATGAACACACATCCTTTTTAGCAACCTCCCCTTTATGTTCGTTTTATCCCTTTAAAGCCCAACATTCATTACTATATAGCAATACTGACCTTATAATCATCTGATAAAACTTTTCTATTACTCTATTAGAACTTTTAGATAACAAATAATTTCAGTAGCTTGCCTCCATTACACTATCTGTCTTAAATTTTATGTTTAACATCATGGGTTAAAAGTCAATCAAAGCAGTATAATTTATGTTTAGGCAGGTTTTTATTTAGAAAAAAGTCAGTTTGGCATGAATTTTCTTGTGTTTAGTGTTTATTCATTTCAAACAAAATTGTTCCCAACAAAAGGATAGATGTGCCTATAAAACTAGAGTAAAAATGACAAAAAAAAAAAAAAAAGCTATTGATCGGTGTTGACTGAAATATTTGGTTGTTGTAGACCACACAAGTTATTCACATATTCTATTTGTGTGATTTATTTTCAATATGTTTTTATCAAAACTATGATAAACCTTAAATATTGATCCGATCTTAAAATTTAAGAATTTTCCAACTTCACTCTCTCTTTAATATTTACTCCACTTTAAGAGTATAAAGTCTACAAATTAATAAAGGTAAAGTGAAATTGTACATTCATATGAAAAAATTTAACTATATAATTTATAAAAACATATGATTAAAAAAATCATTCTTTCTCAGCCTTATATATAAACGTAGACACACCATAAGCATGATATTCCTGTCCAAGAGAATGAAAGGGGCAAAAGGAATATTAACTCGCATGATTCACAATAACAGTCAAAGCCAACTGAGAATGTGTGCCCATATATATGAAGAGCTTGTTTTGTGTAAAGTGAATTCACACTACAAAAAAGGTAGCGTCAGTAGCGGTTATTTTGTGCCAATCTAGTCTTTTCAACCACTACAAGTATCAATAGTAACTAACTTTGCAATGTTTCTAATAAACTGCTGCAAAAAAGGTGAACACAGGAATTACAAAGAAATATTGGTAGCGGGTATAAAACCATTACTAATAGAAAGAGCATTTTTGATTTTGTATTGTAAAGTTTGTCATGGTTTAAAACCGCTACTAGAATATAATATTTGAAAAGATAAAAATAAAAATGTAGTAGTGGTTCATAAACCACTACTAATTTTTAGATGAATAAAATACATTTTACGCAAAATACATTTTACGCCAAAATTTTTAGCGGGAGAGAGGAGAAATTTTCCCTCTAACATTTTGTAGCAATTTTGAAACCGGTACCGGCTTCATTTGGAATTTAAAATTATCCCATCATATTTTTGACAAAATTATTTTGATCAAATATGTTTGTAACGGTTCTAAAAACCGCTACTAAAATTTGTCAAAATAAAATTTTTTTAGAATTTTAAATATTTTAATTTGAATTAATTATTTAAATAAGATGAAATTAAATTTAGTTATAAAATATCAGTTATTATTAATAAATAGTTAATTCAAAGTAAATATTATTAATTAATAATATATGTAGAATGTAATGAAATGATAAAAATATAAACAACCTGAAAAAGAAAAAGATAAAACATTAGTATATTAGAAAAATTACTGTTAAATAAAGTAACAAGAAATTGCATTATCAAATATATGATAAGAAGATAAATTAATTGTAAATTGTGAGGAACAAAACCATAAAGAACAATCACTGTCATGGAATCTTTGAGATCAGTTTTGCAGATGAAAGAATGAAAGATGAAAGAAGAGAAAGAATTAAAGAAGAGAGGAAGGAAGAGCAAAAACAAATGGGGTCAAAGCAAAATTTATAGGATGTCTGGTAAAAATGAGCAGCGGTTTAGGTGACGATATTTTGCAGTGGTTGTTTTAGCAGCGTTTTATGTCACGGTTTTTACACCAGTTCTACTAAATATGTAAGTTTGCAAAAAAAAAAAATCCCCCTTACAGATTGAAACAAATTACATATATTATGTATCTGAATTATTTATTCAGCATCATCAGCCTTTACAAAGGGTAAATAATCATCTCCTTTAAGAAATAAGTTTTCAAAATCAATAGGATGAAATGGCTCTATCTCATAGGTGATGTGTTCATCGCTATCACCCATTTTATAAAGATCTCTAGGCTTAGAATGAACAACCATACTCCAATCTTTATATTTTTTATCCTCTATATAATAAACTTGTTATGTCTTTGATGCTAGAATATGCGGCTTATCGTCTTGAGATTTACCTATGTGAATGAGACTTGAGAAATTCATATATGTGATTCCCAATTTATCAATGGTGATTCCATTAGGAGTTGTTGTATTTGCCCAGAAACATTTAAATAACGTGACGGTGAATTGCCCCTGATAATTCAGTTTGATGACATCAACCAATTTTCCATTGTAGGGGACACCTTCAAAATGCATGTCACCATCACTACTGCTTGCATAACTTCTTGTATCAAAAGTCCTAAAAACCCCAGAATTTCGGTGAAAGAGCCTTGATGGCATGAAACTATGCATAATTTGAACCCATTGGCGTTATATGCACTAAACCTTTTCACATACTGAAGCCAATTACAAGACTTGTCAAATCAACTAGGTGGGAGTTGTCGTCATTGCGTATTCAGGGTGCAAACCAACTTAAGAATTCTCTATGCACCCTTTTATCAACCTCAATGGATGTTTGTGTCTAGATACATAGTTGACACTTGACATAACTTCAAAACTCTCTATTATGATTAAACATGATATGAGTGGACAAATATAATTTGAATTTTTAAAATATTAAGTTATTGCTGATACTCATTGAATGAAAGGATCAACTTGATTGTAGTTGATTAGGACATGTTTGTGTGTTTGTAGCATCTCATTAGGAGTGAGATTGAAGTATTGATGTCTTCTAACTGGTCTCCCAATAGGAGGGAACAAACTTGTCAATTTTGACTAATCAACATCAGGCAATCATCAACACGAGTACGATGGTTGAAAGATGTCTCAATGTCATCAAAATACCGTGAATAGAAGTTAAGGACCTCATCCCCTATATAACCTTCTGCTACTGAACCCTCTGGCCATGCCTTATTCTTCACATATGACTTCAACTTCCCTAAAAAGCTATAATAAGTTAATAACATGAAGACAAAGTAGTAATTAGCAACGTATAGATGCGTTTGTAAATAATATGTATGAATAGTTTTTAACATGAATACCTTTCAATGGGATACATCCAATGATATTGAATTAGGCTACTGAGTTTTGCTTCTTGAACAAGATGGATGGTGAGGTGCACCATGACAATGAAAACGAATGAGGGAAGATCATTTCCAAATGGCTAGTGTGGGAATGATATGCTTATGTAGTTGACTCAACTTGTTACTGAGAAGAACCATTCCACACAACTTCCTGAAGAATGAACAAAGCTCAACCAACACGTTGACACATTTAGAGGCAATGTACTTTTGAGTGCCAATGATATTTACTGTTACATAATGACATGCAAGTCATGGTTAAGGACATGCGAGTCATGGTTCTTTAATCCAACTATCTTCTGAGATTACTAATTTATGCACTTTGAAATGTTGCTTGAATATTCATCATGAACTTTGATTTTGTTTAACGTTAAGAGGAATATATCCTTATTCGTCTTCGTTAAGGTAAATTTTGCTAGTTGAAACTTGTCATTGTCATCTGAAAAAGCATCTTGATGAATTTCTATGGACCGTAAATCCTTCCTAGCTCGAAGATGATCTTTGGACTTCCTAGATTCGTTTAACAAGGTGTACAAAACATTATCACACATTTTTTTTTATACAAGATGAATGAGTTCTGCTTTATAGATATATATATATATATATATGGAGGCAAAATGTGAGGAAGTGACACCACTAGCAAAATACTGTAAATGGTGCTAAAGTTCCCAAATAGATTGAATCCATTAGTTGCTAGAGCAAGATGTATGTTTTTGGGATTCGTAGCAAAATATAGAAATTCTTTGACAAATCCTTTCTAGGTCTCGATGCCGCTAGTATCTAGGATCTCCACCTGAGAGGTGCTAGCATCTGGGATCTCGTCGTTAGGGATCATAAGAGCCTTTCCACGTTTACGACCAGGATCAAGACTAGACATCTATATATCAAATAAATATTTTAATAATTACCAAAATTATATTATAACTAAAAAATAAATTAAAACAAAATAAAAATAAAAAGACTAAAAATTAAAATAAATTATTAAAAAATGAAATAAAAAACAAAATTAAAATAAATTATAACAAAAAATAAAATTAAATAAAAATAAAAATAAATTAAAATAAAACTAGGGAGAATTGGGGAAAAGTCTCCCATTGGAGAGTTAATTGCAAAATGGGACCTTCCACACAGATGCAACTGAGCTTCCACATTATGTGCAACTGAGCTTCTACATATGCAACTAAGCTTCCACGTGTGCAACTGAGCTTCCATATGTGCAACTGAACAGGTCCCATTTTACAATTAACTTTCCAATGAGGGATTTTTCCCCAATTTTCCCATAAAACTAATAAAATAAAACTAAATTTAAATAAATCATCACTAAAAAATAAAAATAAATAAAATTAAAAATTAAATTAAAATAAATTATAACAAAAAATGAAATAAAAAAAGATAAATTATAACTAAAAAATAAAACGACATAAAAGTAAAAAAAAAAATTATAGATGAAAAATAAAACCAAATAAAAATAAAAGAAAATTAAATAAAAATAAATAAATTTAATTATAACTAAAAAATAAATAAAATACGAAAATAAAATAAAATAAAAAACTATATAACAAAAAATTTAAATTTAAAAACATTAAGATACTAATATCTACAGTTTCGAATAATGAAATTCGGATAGAAAGACAATAAGCTTTGCACGCTTCTTTGACAAGACGTTTTTGAAATTTGAAAATGAAGAAATAAGGAGGTAGTGTGTTATATAGTCATTCAATTAGTAGCGGTTGTGCAAAATCCGTTACCAATTAGTGGCAATTTTAATAAAACCATTATGTAAAATACTACAAACTTCTGCCATGACCTCGAAAAATGAAGATTTTATTAGCAGTTTCTTTGAATCACTGCAAAATGCACGAGAATAAGTGACCTTTTGAACTTGCAGTGGTTTGACCATCAACAACGGCTACAAATAACAACAATAGAATTGAAAATATCACTCATTTTGTAGTGGTTCTTTAACTGCTATAACTGGAGAGACTTTTTGTATTTTACAGCGTTTTTTTATTTCATAACCACTGCAAAATTCCGTTACTATTTTGGTGCCGTCTTCCCACCATATGACACCAATTTGGCACCATATTTATAGCGGTTTATAACTGCTACTATTATGTTCCCTATGTTAACATCTCCTGGGATCTGCGATTTTGTAGTGATTTGACTAATAACCGCTACAAATTCCACCTTTTTTTGTAGTGGCATGAGATTGCTTGGATGAGATTGAAGTTTGAAGAGCGAATAGGTGTAGCACAGCTATTAATCAATGGTACAAAGAGGAAAGCTAACGAATGAAGTTTTTTTTTTTATACAAAATTTGTAGGAAAGGGTTCTGACTTACCCACGATCCAAGAGTATAGCACATAAATCATGATTCATTGGGGTCTATCCATGTGGGCATTGCAGCATGGCAAGCATGCCCTTTACTGCTGATCCAAAGGTAAGTCTACCTAGCTTCATTAAGTTGTGGTGATGCATTCCCAAGTATCACGACTGGAGTCACATCAAAGTGACACTCTCCAAAATCGAACCCTCTCCCTTTTGGTGAGAGTACTAACCCAATCTCTTCATCAGCTGATTCCACGGACAATAGGTCGAAATGAAATATTTTTACTTCACACAAATCCCAAAAGACATGCGCCATCCATCCATAATACTTTTTCTACGTTCTTTCTGTACCTGTATTAAAGGCCAAAAGCTTGACATGCATGCCCAATAGAATTTCATGGTCTGATGATTTTTTCAATGCATACAAGCTTTGATCTATTTATATGTTTGCCCTTTTTACATCGATATCGTATGTGTCGCTTGAGTTTTGTAATAATATGGCTTTGCCCTTTTTACATCGATAGGATTATAGTATGTGTCGCTTGAGTTTTTTAATAATATGGCTTCGCCCTTTTTACATCAATAGGATTAATATTATAGTATGTGTCAGTTGAGTTTTGTAATAATATGGCTTAGATATCAAAAACCTGAATAATATATTGAAGAAACAACATAATAGTCCAAGAGTCACAATGTGGTCAATAATAAATATAATTAAAATATATTAAATTAATCATTTACTACTGAGTCTGGTTTCTAATATTTCAATAATAAAATTTACTTTAATTATTTTAATTATAAAATAAATAGTCAACTAAATTGAATAGTCGTCGGAGAGCTTCTAAAAAAGCTCCTGCAGAGAAATAAAAAGCATTAAAATGAAAAAGTCCCACACCGTATGTTTGAAATGAATTTAGTGAGTCTAATAGATGGAATTAATCCCTCACAATATAATAAGTTAAGATTTAAAATCCCTGATGATGGAAAATGAATTCACTGATGGAAATTATCTACCACAATGTTTTTTTTTTAAAAAAAAGAAAGGATTAAAAATTAAATGAAAAGAAAAAAAAAGTAAAATTAGTCCGAGTGCTAGCCCCAATTTCAAGTTTTGAACCCTTTCTTGGGCTGATCAGGGCTGGGGCTTTAAGAACTTTTATAGTAAAAATTCCTGATTTTTAAGGCTTAACACTTAAAAAAAAAAATCAAATCTTAAATAAGAAGTCTGACAAACTTGCCGCATAACTATCTTCAACCTTTTATTGGTCTTTCGAAGTTGAAATTAGGAACTTCACCGATGAGATTGATTCTAGTAAAAGAACTTTATTCTCTCTTTTTTTGCAAAATGGTTTTATTCTTCGTAATAAAGTAAATCAAAATTTAAATTTACGTTGAGAAATGCTTAGATATATCTCCATACTTATGCTTAGCCCGAAAAAACTCGTGTGCCACCATAGTTTGCCGAACAATTTGTCCTTGCCATAACTGTAGATCAAAATAATTTATCAACGGCGACTCGATGGTAGTTATTAGTTCTCATACATGACAAGGATTGTGTATGCAACACTAGTTATAAAGTACTTCTTAAAATATGATTTAGTGGTCTGTGTAAATATTATTTCCTTTTTTATTTACATGTATATATTGTTTTCTAGTATCGAGTGTAATTGTTATAGAAGAAAAAAATAATGTTAATGATGGTAAATGTAATTTGGATTTTCCAACTCAAATTCCAAGTCAAAACATGATCTCACATCCCACTTATTAACGTACTTTATAGTTTATATAACACAAGTGTTCACCTTTACTTAGCCATAATATTAATAAAATATAATGACGAAGCTGCATTCCAATTTCTGGGAACTCGCATGCTTCGTGCTCCTATCTAAACTCTGTTATTTCTTCCTCACTTGGCATTGGATTCCCAGGAAAGAAGAAGAAGAAGAAGAAGAAGAAGTTAATAGCTTCAAGACCCAACCAGCAATCTTTTGGTCTTCTCATAGATCTGATTCAGAAAGGTACTCCTCTGTCACTGTATTACTATCTTGTGCTCTGAATAAATCTGATTCTCTCATGTCCTGTGTTTTCATTTCAGGAATGATAATGTTGCGATCTGCTGTAGCATTTGCCGGAGGGATTGGCGTCGCGGCAATTTTTCACCGTCTTCTTCGTCATTATCTAACCTCAAGAAAATCCCAGACACCCAAGCCTCAATCACAAGACAAGAACCAGAGGAAAGGTGGGTGCACAGAACAAGAATCGATGATGTTCAATTCCGATGGTTCTGATGTGCAACTCTGCTGTATTTTGGATGGCCTTTATACTTCTTTCAATCTGATGCTGGAATTATCCTATTTTGCAGGTTTGGGTTTCCTTGAATCGTACTTTTATGAAAGGAGGTGTGTGGAAAGGCATGTGGACGTAGGACAATCGGGGACGACCTATCCCATTGTTTGTGCAGAAGGAAATGCGGGGTGGTTCAATTCCAATGCTTTTGATGCTTTGGAATGGAGAAAGCCAGTGCTGGGGAATGTTATGGAGGCATTGGCTGATCCTAATACTCACTTGATCGGAGTTTATGGCTTCCATGGTGAGATCAAAGACACTTTGCTTCAAAGAGTTTACAGAAGAGTTCAAAGAGACCAACTGTTTGGGATGGTGGTGACAGCAACTGTTACCAAATATCCTGATGTCAGGAAGATTCAAGAGGACATTGCTCGTTAACTGGGGTTGACTTTTAATCACATGTCCAACGATAGAAGATCCCAAGAGTTGATTCATAGGATCAAGAACGAGCAGAATATTCTCATTGTACTTCTTGATCTGTACAAGAAACTTGACCTGAGTAAGGTAGGAATTCCTTATGGTGCATCTCATGTGGGCTGCAAGATATTATTTACTTCCATATCAGAACATGTGCTATCCGACCACATGCATACCTAGAAGAATTTCATGGTCTAATAATTCTGTTAATGCATAAAAAGCCAGCTTTAAACTTTTGTTGCCTGAGAGTTTCCAAATCATATAATATTATGAAGTAAGGGGCTTATTACATGTTTTCTCCTTTTTCCCTTGAGGATTATGTATACTAGTAGTATGTGTGGCTTGCCATGTTTGATAATTTCGTTTAGCTTTCGGCGCAAGACTTGGGAGTGTGTTCTGTGTGTATATATTGTTATGGAAATGTGAAGTGGAGTAGTGTACGAGTTGAAAATAATGACTCTGTCAACTAACTTTAATAAATTCACACACACACGCCTAATTGAAGTATGGTCATGAAGCTGCAACACACTCTCTACAGTACTCCTCAGTTACCCTGTTGTGCAATTTCTCTTCTTACTTGAGGAAATTAATCCGTTGTACTTGAAGATTATTAAATCGAAATGGATTGCTTCAAATAGGAGCTAGTTTCCTCTCAGTTCCCTGTCACTGACTTGACTTGCAGTATAGATTTTATATATTAAATTTTATCGGATAGGCTTATCAGAACAAAAAAAATTATTTGGATACTTTAACATGCATGATGTATTGTAAAGGGACTAGAGTTGGGCGTCTTGGAATTTGAATCAAAGTGCTCGATCATCATAAAAGGCCCATATATATCATTGCCAATCCCATGGTCCTTCTCAGTATTTGCTCTTGCAAGGGAGAATAATATTGAATTCTTACACCAGGGTTGGATCCAACTGATAGTGAGTTAGTCTCTTACAATGTACCAAATGAATGTTTAAATCTCTATTAAAATAGATATCCACATTGAGTATATGATAGATTTTCTTCAATACTACTTAAAAAAAGAATTCATTTCTTTCATGTACGTGTTTAAATAGTCCAAAAGCGAGACCCGGTGGAGGACGGACTTTCCATTCGTTATATCATTGACTTCCGTCTGCTTCATTCATGTCAACTTCTGCGATCGATGCTTCTCTTCTTCCTCTGATAAGGAGCAAGATCTGTAGGATCCAAAGTTCAAATTATAAATTGACGCATGAGCTATTTTAAATCAAGTTTCCTCAAGTCCCAAACTAAACAACCATCTTTTAAAGAGATAATCTCAGTTTAATCTGGTTGTTACTGCAACAGTAACAAGAAAACGTGATGTGAGCAAGATTGAAGTGGATATTACTCGTCAACTCGGGTTTACTTTCAATCATAAATCTAAACCTGAAAGTGCCAAAGAATTGATTCATTCATAGGATCAAGGACTTGTTAAAAATTTTTAAAATAAAGAGATGTATTTTTTTAAAGGAAGAGACGTAATGCCCCTAGAAAATAACTACCATTTATTTGAAGGGTTGTGTAGGGAGTTATAATTCTAAAGTCATGTATCCCTACATGTATAAAGGTGTAACTCTTCTTTGAAAAGTCATTGGTTGTGACTTTATATTGAAGTGGTTGTGACTTTATTTGAAAAGACATTACTTAAAAAGGTACCACTTCAAGGCATCTCTCTACACTCTATAAATACCCTCCCCATCACTCTATTTGCACATACAATTTTTCACACAACAAGATCAAACTCATTGTCTTTCTCTTTGAGTGTATACATAGAAAAAGCCAAACTATCACTTTGTAAATGCCTTTGTTGTCTTGGCTTGAGTTTTAGGAGTGCAATCCATACTCAAGGGTCTCTATTGTATCCTGCAGGAAATTCTTCGGTTTACTCAACTTGTACCCTGTAATATAGGAATAGGTGGAGGCAAATCAAGCCTAAAGGAAAGTGTTGCCCACGCCTTGAAGACTTCGTGCACAACTTTCTTCTTTATCTCTTCTTTTTGTACTATTCAGAGAGCCATTCCCACCAATAGAACCAACCGAAAATTCTCATCGTACTTCATGACCTCCACAAGGGTCTTGACTTGGGTAAGGTTGGAATTCCACGTGGTGCAGTATATTACTCACTTATTCACTTCTACAGCAGAACATGTGCTATCCAACCACATGCTTACAATATATATATTTTTCTCTGTTGTTTTCGTTTTCTTAATTAATGTATAACAGATATTATGTGTCAATTTATTATCTAATTTTGCTTAATATCTTTATATGCTATGACTTAAAAGGAAAATGATTTAAATTAGCCGGTGAATCATTTGAACTAATTATTCTGCCTTCTTTCCTTCTTTTTTCCCCTTCTACTTTAAAGGGTTTAGGCTCACTTAGCACCTCAAATAATTTTTGGAGGTACATTTAGAACCCAAAATATTTAAGGGTGTAATTTTACCACTCAAACATTAAAATGGTGGTATTATCATCCTTATCTTCCGTTATCTGTCGAAGCTATTCGTCGTCATCATACCAACGTTGTCCCTGTGGTCTCTTCCCTCACTGTCCGCAGCCCTCGCCCAAGCTACCTTAAAGGCCTAAGCCTTTACACATATGCCCCACTCAATCTCTCTCTCTCTGTAGCCTTACTCAGCTCTCTGTTTCTGTATATCTCATTCTGTAACCTCAAGTACACTCATGGGGGAGGTGAATAAATCCTTCTTTTCTCTTAGCTCCCTTCTTTCTTTCTTTCTTTCTTTCCGGTTTATTCTTCCCTTGACTCATTTTAGATTGTTTCTCGGTTCTGTGGGGTTGTGATTTGTTTTTTGCTTTTTTGTTTTTGTTTGTGAGTGCAGGAGAAGAAGCACGCAGAGAAACAAAAGAAGGAGGAGAAAAAACAAGAGGTAAATGAGGAGGCCAAAAGGCCCGAAAAACATGGTGAAGATAAAAAGGATGAGGAACTAATGACAAGACTCCGAAGCCGCCACCTCCGCCGCCGAGATTGTGCTTTAAGTTTTCATGCATTGTGAAGGTTGTCCATGCAAGGTTCGTTGATACCTGAAAGGATTCACAGGTGAGCTCAATCACTCTGTTCCTGCAACTTTTATTCCGTTGATTCAAGGAGATGCTTATCTGGTATTTTTGGTTTCAGAGCCAGACAACTAATGAAGGTGATGAACAGCTATGATAGATAAGGGAAGTTAAACGGTACAGTTTGATAATTGCAGCTTAAATTAGAGATAAAAATCCCACCGTCTTCTTCGTCATTATCTAACTTCAAGCAAATCCCACCAGGCACCCAAGCCTCAATCGAAAGACAAGAACCAAAACAAAAGCTAGGTGCACGGAACCAGAACCCAAGACGATATCCAACTCTAGTAATGCTTTTTATCATTCCGAGTTGAGCATTCCAAGGCAGGAGGATGTTATGGAGGCATTAGTTGATCCTAATACTCACTTAATTGGAGTTTATAGCCCCCCTGTCTAATATACTTTGCTTCGGAGGGTTTACAGAAGAGTTTGGAGAGACCAACTGTTTGGTATAGTTGTGACAGCAAATGTAAGCAAATATCCTGATGTGTGGAAGATTCAAAAAGATTTTGCTCGCCAGCTAGGTTTTACTTTTAAAAACATATACAAAGATGAAAGAGCCAAAGAATTGATTCATATGATCAAGAACGAGCAGAATATTCTCATTGTACTTTGTGACCTGTATAAGGGGCTTGACCTGAGTAAGGTGGGAATTCCTTTATGGTGCAGATCGTAAGGGCTGCAAGATAATAATCACTTCTACTTTTGAAGATGTGTTATCCGCCCACATGCATACCCAGATAAATTTCAAAGCATATTGTTAAAATCTTCAACCTTTTGCTCGGATACTTTATGTTTTAAGCGGCTTATTTTGTGTTTGGCCCTTCATAGGTATATTACGTGTTATTGTATGTGTGAGATGCGCTCTATATTAATTTTGTTTAGTTTCCTGTGTCTGACTTGGAGGCATTTGTGCTGGAGTTTACTTTCTTGGTGCAATCTATCACAAAGAATAACATTTGATCCCATTTAACAAATTCCAATTCCATTTATCATTTCTTCATAATAGGCTCATCAAAGATATTTATGCATGTGTATATATCTCTCAAAAAAGTGTTCTTCTTTCAACTTGAGCATGTTCCCCGGGTTTTTCACTCGAAGTTCCCTTCTTCCTTCTTAGCTCTCGGATAAAAGATATGTTAGGCTTTCCAAGTTAATTATTTGGTCTTGGTTTGTCATTAGTCTTTTATTTCCACCTGGTTTCACTGCATAGACAAAAACCAGGAGACTAAAGTTACAACAGAGAACTAAAATATTCAACTGCAAATATAGTTTGACATAGATGGAAAACTGCATCATCGTTAAGTTGAAGACATTAATTAGTCGTTGGGGGCTTGGGGTTAAATATAATGTAGCTAGTTTGATTTGTATTGAGCCACTCAAATGATTACCACGTTTTTTTTTAAAAAAAAGAAACTGAAACTTGTCTTTATCACATTTGTGGTTCTAGTTACACTTATTTTAAATTTTAGGCACAAGAAAACTTGTTTACCCTATAGATTAGGCATGATTTACGTGCATACTTATTTTTTAGTTAATTTTAATTTGGAGGAAGCATCTTGTGGAATCATGCGATTTCCCAAGCTGAAGTCCAAAACGTGACAATATGAACCTTTCATGGTCTCCTCACTTCCCACTTGATTCATACAAGTCAATTTTCCAATTCTGATACTATTACCAATTCCAAAACGACGACACCATATGGGCTTTTCTTTCATCTCCTCACTTTCCACTTGCTTTTTGCATGTTAGTTTCTGGGATCCTTCTCTCTTTACGCATTCTCCAATGTGAATTTGTCTTCTTCCTCCCATCGCCAATGAAATTCATATTTACGTAATTCCACTACTTTTGATGCTTTGGAAAGGAGAAAACCAATCCTAGGGAATGTTATGGAGGCATTAGCTGATGCTAATACTCATTTAATTGGAGTTTATGGCTCAAAGGACAAGATCATAGACACTCTGCTTCAAAGGGCTTATAGAAGAATTCAAAGAGATAATTTGTTTGATCTGGTTCTTATGCTGCAACCGTAACAAGAAAACCTGTTGTGAAGAAAATTCAAGATGAACTTACACGTCAGCTAGGCTTCACTAGCTTGTAGTCAGAAGTCCAAAGGTAAAAGGGCCAACAAATTGCATCATGAGAAAAAGAATGAGCAGAAAGTTCCTGTTGTACTTTGTGAACTCAGCAAGGGACTTGATTTGAGGAAGATAGGAATTCCATTTGGCATAGATCAGATCATTCAGGCTGCTGGTTGCAAGATATTGCTCACTTCCACAAGTGAGCTTTTATCTGACAAGATGCAAACCCAGATAAACTTAATGGTCTGACTCTCTTCAATGATGAATATGTTTGAGGCTTTTGTTTGTTGGAAGTTTCTGAATCATATTACAACTTACTTGCGTGTTGAAGAAATTTCCTTGTGCAATATTCTAGATATCTTTCAAGTTTTGTTGCCATTTTACTTAATTTTAATTACATAATAAGTCATGTCCAAAAAGTTGACATTATGGACCTTTTATCCATACACTCCCTTCATGTATGATTGCTACATACAAGTCAATTTTCCAATTCTAGGATTATATAATGTCTATCTTACTAATTTCAACTCCCAAAACGTGACAATATGAATTTCCCAATGTCTGTTCACTTTCCTCTAACTTCATACAAGTCAATTTCTCAATTCTAGAACTATATTGTCGTCTTTGTCCTATATATTATCAAGTCCAAAACGGCGATACTATGGACTTTTGTTTCATCTCCTCACTTTCCACATGTTTCATTCATGTCAACTTCTGCGATGCTTCTCTTCTTTACCCCTTATAATGTGTTTGATTTGAGGGGAGATTGGGTAGAAAATTTTGGAGGAACGTGAGGGGAGCCCAAACAAGACAATCGGAACACAGAAAGCTAAGTTCTGCATTCAGAAGAGGCCTTGCTAGTTTTGCATTCCTACATTTTAACTGCAAAACAGATAAACTTTCACATAATATAGACTAATTTTTCAGTGAAGAAATTTACAGACATTAATGATCTGACTTACAAAATGATAAATATTTAATACGAATTCAGACATGCCGACAATTACTTATACTTTTCAATAGAACTGCCGTGCTCCAGAATGTTATATATCAGTTGGACTGATCAAGGAAAGGTACGTAAGAGATGTCTCAAACATGTCTAGAACTAAAATGACAACTATAAAAATTTAAACAGATATTAACCTTTGAACTGTACAAATGATGCTTCTTCCTATTTAACACAGACATAAAACAGGACCATGTGATCGATGTCTCTGGACGGGACAACAACTCATTAAAACTAACTCTTCATCCATCATATCTCAACCAAATGGTTACCAAGTCCTCTTTTCATTTGGCTCGTACCTGACTACTTGTTTTTTTTTTTTTTGTGAAAAAACCTCTTAAGACACGTCCATGTGATCTCAAAGAGCCCTTGTCTTCTAATAATAGGCCTAATCCATAATCTCTCACCCACCAATTATTGAACGAAAAAAAAAAATCCATTCATCTATATATGCTCGTACTTGCATTAATTTAAGAAGAAACTCAACTCCACAACAATATCCTCAAGCATCTAAGTTCAAACACTTTCTTCTTAATTATTTTCTTCAACACAGAAGATGGGCTTTCGTGAATTACCAGGAATGAGAATGGCACATATGCTAACTCCTAAAGTGCCAAGGAAAAATGCCGAGTTCATCACATTTAATAAATAGCACCATGGGTTTCCCTGTCATCAATTGTTGAAAATTTCTTGTTCAGCCTCAATTTGAATAGAGATATGAAATAAGAACATCTAACAAAATGTATTTTGGGTATACGACATCCATTTACATACATATATATATATATATTTATGTATATAACTTCATAAATCACATCAGTGTTTGCTAGTGATCTTCTTGAACGATTACCGTTAAAAAATATTCCTAATGTAAACCAAGTAACCTAATGCTGTTTCCATTATATTTAGCTTCGCCTAAGAATGTGCCATGAAAAATATTACCACTAGAGACAACATTCCGGAAAATTTTTTCTTTTGGTAAAACATTCTAGACATTTTTATCAACCTGATCCAAGAAGCATGTTTATTGCAATCCTGTTACAGACACTTTCTAAAGACTCAATACTGCAACTTTTTCAGCTGAAGTATGCTCCAACATGCATTGTCTCAGTTGAACTAAATGAAGATAAATAAGAAAACCTTTAGAGATGTCTCAAGCATGTTTATAACTTGAAATGATGACTACTAGAAAGTTCTCAGGATAGACATTAAGCTTTGAGAAGTTGCAATGATCCTTCTTGACATTTTCCAGAGACAAAAACATTATTATGTGATCCTTCTCATCCATGTCTCTCTAGACTACAGCGCTTAATTGACCATTCCACATTCATATCTCAACTAAAGGAATTTTGAGGTCCTCTTTTCATTTGCCTCTCAGCCTCAGTTGTTCCTTATTTCCCCCCTTTTGGAGAAGACCTATAAGACAACTCCATGTGATCTCTATATGCCCTTGTCTTCCAATAATTATGTTCTATGTCACATAACCTTTCCAACACCAGTCATCTATATATACTCATACTTGTATGCTTTCAAAAGCAAGCAACACAAATCTTTCACAATACTCTCAGGCATCAATATTCAAATAATTCCTGCTTATTCTTCTTTTACACAAAAAACAATGGGTTTCCATCTACCTGGAATCAAGAGGACTTCATTTGCTTTAAAATCAACTTCTTCAAAATCCGGTGAAGTGCCAAAGGGATATGTCGCAGTATATGTTGGACAGGAAATGAAGAGATTTGTCATCCCAATATCATAGTTGAATCAACCTTCATTTCAAGAGTTGTTAAGTGAAGCTGAAGAAGAATTTGGGTTTGATCATCCAATGGGTGCCCTCACTATTCCCTGCAGAGAATATGTCTTCCTAAAAGTCCTTTCTTCCAATGGATGTTAGCTTGCATAGACAACATTAACAATTAGATTATAGTCAACACAATTTTGTAAAGAAGGCAATCTAGATGGTATTTTTTCTATTTATAGACCCCCCCTTCCTTCCCCTACATGGGAAATGTCAAATTTTACGTCAGAGAAGAAATTTATGAATATACAATTTTCACGCTATTTCAATCAATTTAATTTGAATATCAAGTGTATTGATCTTTGTAGTTTAGACGAATTAAAAAGTTATCTTCCTTAATCCAGTAAATTCAAATCAAGCTTTAGTTTTAGGGAAACAAACGCGTCTTTAGATCAGTTAAAACAAATCAATCCTTTGAAACTCTTAAGGAATTTTTAGTTGTATTTTATAATCAAAATAATTATTTCCTTAGTAAAATTCTATTATTTTCTAATTTCACAATGATATATATTATAATGTGGTCCAAATTCAATAGCCGGTAGCATGGGCAATTAAATTCAACTTAATTTCTTGCTGCAATTGCTTCTTTATAGATTTTTGCACCGACCCTCTTCGGTGCATTGGAGCCACTGGATTTCCCTTTTTGTACGAAAGAGACGGATGATGCACTGCAAAATAAAATTAACTAATCTATAGGGGAACGCAATTCCATGCAATCTTTATCTACTAGAGCTCTACTTCTCTTGTAGCCACTGGATTTCATGAATAACAATAATATGTGACCCATTTAGTTTCGAGACAAGACCGCGTGAAGAGTGTATGATAATTTGTTTATGTCGTACTGTTGATACTAAAACCAAAATGGACCATAGAATCATTATAGAATCTAGCTGCAAGGTTTAACTATCTATTCAAAATTCTAATTTCTTTTATTTAGTTGACAAAATAATATCTGATCATTGTTTAGCGTCATTAGTGGGATAGTTATACCAAAAAATGTTTTCTGTATTAACACTGACTTAGACTACAGATATCGTGTTTAAGAAACAAAAAGTCTGATTCACTAGGAATCATGCCTGTAAATATAACTTTTTAACAATTCAGTGGCCAAAACGTACCCAAATCTATATAAAGAAACAAAAGTGGACCAAGAAAATTTCCTAGTGTTACCGACTATTGAACAGAGTTCAGTTATTTCTACGAATTGAATCAAATCATTTGGCAAGATCTTACATATTCTTTACAAAATATAATTATTGAGCTGGACTTAAAAGTTCAATAATTTTGCCCAGGAAATATAAGATTAGTTTGGGTGCCATAAAAAAAATTTAACAGAAAAATTCTTCGAAATAAGCATTTGGAATCTTATAGGAACTGGGACTTGAGAAGTAAAAGTAAAAGTGGAAGCCTGAAAATTGTGTTTCGTATGTTGGAGATCACTTCTCTAGGGAAGCCACTTACATGAAATTAGGGACACGATGTTAATTCTTATACCCATAGAGCAATCTGGTCGAGAATTGCTGGATTAAAGGATACAATATTTTTTCTCAATTTTACTACAAGATGATAAAAACACAATTCATACCTAAGCTAGTTACCTAAGCTAAAAGGTTAATGCCTTTGGTGTTGATAATTGATTAAGATGATGTGAAAATTTCAATTCATCTATTTCTGGTTGAGATATGTACAATTTTTCATTTCCCAGGTAGGGGAAGAAAAAGAAGAACAAAACTCTTTACAAAGAGCAAAAAGATCTCCAATTACAAAATTGTGTTGACCAATCTACAGTCAATCTTCTCTTTGTCAGCTAGCACTTATCGAAAGAAGATGTAACGCTGAGGAAGACTTCTTCTCTGCAAGGAATAGTGAGAGCACCTGTAATTGGATGATCACATCCATACTCTTCTTCAACTTGGCTTAATAACTCTTGAAATGAAGGCCGATTCAAGTGAGATATAGGGATCACAAATCTCTTCATTTCTTCTCCAACATATACCGCAAGATATCCCTTCGGTACTTCACCTGATTTTGAAGAAGCCATTTTAGTGGCATTTGAAGCCCTTCTAATCCCAGGCAAACGAAAACCCATTCTATTTTTGTGTTTAAGAGAATAAGAAAGTGCCCAAATTTAGATGCTTGAGTATGTTGTGGTGGAGTTGTGTTGCTTATGAAATGCAAATGGGTATATATAGATGAGTGGATTTGTTTTCATACAATAATTGGCGTGGTTGAGAGTTATCCGTAATATTGCCTAATGGAAGACAAGGGCTCTTATAATTCACATGGTTGTGTCTTAGATTGGGCTTGGATTCCCATTTGGTTGGCATATGAGTGATAAATGGTTGGGTAATAAGTTGTAGCCTAGTCCTGAGACAAGGATGAGAAAAAATCACATGATTCTGTTTTGTTCAAAAGAAGGATTATTTGAAGAATTCAAAGCTTAATGTCTATTATTGAACAATTTTATGTACTTGATATTTCAAGACATGCTTGAGACACACCTCTCAAGGCTCCTTCGTCTTCATCAATCCTACTGAGAGAACATGTCAATAAATGAAACTGACAATTGTAAAAACATTAGGCTGTGGGAACTTTCAATTATCCTTCTCGACATTTACGAAAGACGTGTAAAACAATATCATGTGATCCTTCTCATCCTTCTCAATCATATCTCAAGCAAAAGGACTTTGGAGTCTTCTCTCACATGGGGCTCATCCGACTTGTTGATTTCTTAAAAAGACCTCTCTAAGACAAGGCCATGTGATCTCTATATGCTCATGTCTCCAATAATTATTGCCCATTACATAACCTTTCTTCCACCACCACCATTCATCTATATATACTCATACTTGTATGCTTTCATAAAGCAACCAACTCAAATCTTACATACAATACTCTCAAGGTTCAATCTTATTCAAACACTTCCTTCTTATTCTATTCTTACACAAAAAAAAAAACAATGGGTTTTCGTCTACCTGTCATTAGGAGGACTTCATTTGCTGGAAAACAGAGTTCTTCAAAATTTGGTGAAGTGCCAAAGGGTCATCTAGCAGTGTATGTGGGAGAGGAAATGAAGAGATTTGTGATCCCAATATCATACTTGAATCAACCTTCATTTCAAGAGCTTTTAAGTGAAGCTGAAGAAGAATTCGGCTATGATCATCCAATGGGTGTTCTCACTATTCCTTGTGCAGAAGATGTCTTCCAAAAAGTCACTTCTTCCTTCAATGGGTGCTAGCTTGCAAAGAGAATATTAGATTAGATATGTCAACACAGTTTTGTATATATAGAAGGCGATTAATATGATAATTTTACTATGTACTGATTTTTTTTCCTTCCCCTACTTGGGAAGTGTAAATATGTTTACGTCAGTGAGAAATTTTTCAATAGACAATTTTCACATGACTTGGATTGATTATGAAAGACTGAGAAGACAAAGTTATATTCCTTAGTGCAGTAACTTCCAATCAAGGCTTAGTTTTAGGGAACCAAAGCTGCTTCTATGTGAATGAAAGTAAATTATAATAAGGCTGTATTTCTATTAAAATAGCTTAAGCGATTTGGTAAAAGTCCCTTTTATATATTATATACCTTTAATGTCTTTAATCAGTCAATATGGGACTTCTTTATATTCTAATAAATTAATCCTAGCCAGGAAACTCTTTTAGAATAATAATAAAAAATATTTTATTTGATAGTAATAAATATAACTCTGAATTTCATGGGAAATTTCCATTATTTTATTATATCAACTCAGTAATTATATAGATGGGAATTAATGGATGGACCAGAGAGCCACAGTGACGGGTGAGTAAACATCATTTATGTTATTGTATTCATTCTTCAATGGTATTATCTCAATTTATGAAATTATATGTGAACTCTGAATCAATAGATAATGGACATATGGGATCACATGATATTGCCTTAAACTCTTAATGGTACTTTTCAACCATTACGCGGTGCTGTAAAAGACAGCGCAAACAACTGTTAGTGTTGCTGCTTTTACGAATTGAGAAAATAACATTGAAGACAAAAAAAAAAAAAAACATAAACCGTGTTACATCTTTCAAAAATATATAGCTACTAAGATGAAATTAAAATTAATATATTTTCCTTGGAAGTATAAATGGGTAAAGTAGCATCCATGATGTTATTTTTGAATTGCATCTAATGCTATAATTTTATTTATGGTGAATTCAACAAGTTAGTTAATGTTATTGTTATGGTGCTAGATGCTATTTTACCCAATATTATTTTGAGCATCAAATAAAACCATTTTTTTTTCAAAAAAAAAAATCTTCTTAACTCCCCATTAACTGGGACTTGGAATGTAAAATTAGTGGAAGTCTAAGAGCCTGAAAACTGTTTCGTGTGTATGACATCACTTCTCTGGGGAGGCCACTTGCATCAAAATTAAATATGCGGAAATGAAGTTGATACCCAAGAGCGAAATGTTGATTCAATGTCTTTCTCTATATCTTACCACAGCATAATATAAACACAACTCATCTTCACAAAAACCAAATGGTACAAGATCCTTTTGACATTGAAGATTGACTGAGATTAAGTCAAAGGGCCTATTCATCAACTTCTCATTCCAGATGAACAATTTTTCACTTCCCAAGCAAAGTACGGGGGGGAAAAGCACAAAAATCTTTACAAAGCAATAGGACCTAGACTACGCCAATTACAAAATCGTGTTGACTAATCTAATGAGTCAATATTCTCTTTGTAAACTAGCACCCATTGAAGGAAGAAGTGACATTTAGGAAGACATCTTCTGTACAAGGAATAGTGAGAGGACCCATTGGATGATCATATCCATACTCTTCCTCAGCTTGGATTAATAGCTCTTGAAATGAAGCCTGATTCAAGTAGGATATTGGGATCACAAACCTCTTCATTTCCTCTCCCACATACACGGCAAGATATCCCTTTGGCACTTCACTTGATCTTGAAGAAGCCGCTTTTGTAGTAAATGACGCCCTTCTAATTCCAGGTAAACGAAAACCCATTTTCTGTGTGCAAGAATAAGAAGAAAGTGGTTGAGTATAGATACTTGAGGATGTTGTAGATTTGAATTGCTTCTGCTGAAAAGCTTGTATGAGTATATATAGATGAATGCATTTGTTTCCTTCAAAAATTGGTGGATGAGAGGTTCTGTGATAGGGCCTAATGGAAGACAAGGGCCCTTTGAGATCACATAGTCGTGTCTTAGAGGTCACTTTCAAAAAGCATGGACGAACCAAATGAAGAGAGGACTTGGATATCTTTTGGATGTGATATTGAGCAAGGGTTAGATGAGTGTAGTGCAGTCAAGTCGAGAGACATGGATGATAAGAACCACATGATTCCGTTTTTGTGTTCAAGAAGGATCATGACTTAAACAGTTAAAAGCTGAATTCATGTCCATTTGAAAGGATTCTGTGGTTGTCATTTTAAGTTCTAGACATGCTTAAGACACCACTTTTGGTTACTTTTAATCCATCCAACTCAGAGTTTACACGTGTCTCAACAAATGAAACTAACTATTATAAAGCCTTTAGATAGACATCAAGCTTTGATCCTTCTTGACATTTGAGAAAGACGTAAAAACAGTATCATGTGATCCCTCTCATCCATGTCCTTGGACAACATCGCTTAATTAACGCTTCATCATTCGTATCTTAGCCAAATGGGTTTCAGTCCACTTGTCATTCAGGTCATCCTGCCTTGTTGGTTTTTGAAGAAGACCTCTAAGACAACACCATTTGATCTCTACATGCCCTTGTCTGCCCAATAATTAAGGTCTATTACATAACCTTGCCTCCACCGTTCATCTATATATACTGATACATATACTTGTATGCTTTCAGAAGCAAACAACGCAAATCTCTCAAAATACTCTCAATTATCAGTTTTCAAACACTTATTCTCTTCTTCAACATAAGAAAAACAATATGGGTTTTCATCTCCCTGGGATCAAGAGGTCTTCAAAATCTGTTGAAGTACCAAAAGGCCATCTTGCAGTGTACGTCGGAGAGGAAATAAAGAGATTTGTGATCCCAATATCATACTTGAATCAACCTTCATTTCAAGACTTGTTAAGTGAAGCTGAAGAAGAATTCGGGTTTGATCATCCAATGGGTGCTCTCACTATTCCTTGCACAGAAGATGTCTTCATAAAAGTCACTTCTTCCATCAACTGGAGCTTGCAAGCAAGGACAACATCAGCTTAGATTAGTCAACAACATTTTTGTGGACTCAGATCCTCTAATTTTAATTTGTAAAGATTTTTGTTTCTCTTTTTTCCTCTCAACTTGCAAAGTGGAAAGTTGTATACCAAAATGAGAAATTTATTGAGAGAACAATTTTACCCGTCTCAATCTGCTCCGAATATCTGCGATATAGAATTTTTTTTCCTTCTTCTTTTGTCAGTAGTTTTTTTTTCCCGTTTTTTGGTGTTTTTTTTTGGGGGGGGGGGAGATCAAAACATTATGTTGGTCTTTTTGTTTAGGCGAGTACTGCTTAAGGATTTGTGTGCTTATCGATCTCGCAGAAAAATTGAGAAAAAAAAATATTAGATCCATTATAGAAAAATTGCTTATCGACAATTCAAATCAAGATTTTTCTTATATATAAGAAATGTATCAATAAATAAGTGCAAGGAAATGAATCCTATGTGGGAAAATCTTGGAAAGAGTTAGCAAGTTATTGGTATTGGTACTCGAAATAATTCTATAATTCCTATGAAATAATATTAATTTTCAATTTTTTCTTGGTGAAATTATTCTTACAAGGGAAAATCAGTCTTTACGTGTTGTTTCTGAACTTAAAGAGTTAGGAACATATGATCGCTCACGTACAACGGGACAACGATAATAAGAGATCATATTTTTCCAGACTAGACCGCGAGAGACTTACAATATATCATAATTCATCCTATCGTAGTGGTGATACCAAGAACAAAATGGGCCATAAAATTTTTTTATGAAGTCTAGCTACAAGGGTTGATTATCTATTTAAACTTATATTGTTTTCTTTGATATATATTTGTCACATTTTTATGAATAATATGATCTCAGAATTTGATTACTAATTCATTGGCCACAACACACCAAAATCTATAGAAGGAAAGAGAAAGTTGGGCTAAACTAGCTCCCAGAGTCTTCCCACCTATTGAACTGAGTTCACATATTTTTGCGAATCGTTGACGACAATACATAGCTTACATCTTCATTATAAACAATAGGGAGAATTAGAGTAAAGGGCCTGAAATAAATAATATTTCTTATAAAAGATCATAAAAGTTGTAATTATTTAGAAGGACCAAAAATAAAAAATAAAAAATAAAAATACTACATTGCCCCTAATAATAATTTCTATTTTCTCTCATACCTTTCCTCTCACACTAGATTTTTAAAAATAATACAAAATCTTAAATTTTACTAAATTAAACATAATTTTTCTCAATTTTTACTGGAAAAATTATACTTTGTTCCATTTTTTTAAAATTATATATTTTTAAAACTTAACACAAAATTTAAATAAAAATGAAAATTATATAATATTAATAAAACTTAATATATTTTATAATTTATTATATACATTTAATAAAATTTATATAAGTCTAGCAAGTAAAATAAAATTTACTCAGTTTAAAATAATTCAAAGAAAGTTTATATGATTTATTTTTAATTTAGAAGAAATTTATGAGTTAAAAAATGCATGTAATGTTAATAAAATAAAAATATCTAGATAATCTATTAAATTATGAAAAGATATAAAATGAATTCACTTTTTATTTTTATAAAAAAAATTTAATTCACATTAGTATTGGTAATATAAATTAAACAACTTGATGTTATATTGATTGATTAAATGATATATTGATCATATGAATAAAAACTTGTTTCAAAATAAAAACTGAAAAAAAAAAGATAGAATCATGAAACATGTGATTTATTGGTAGTTTTATTCTAATTTTAGTTATTTCTAAATTTTAAATGTAGTAGATAATGTAAAAAAATTTAGTTTTGGGCAAATTAGTAATTTTAAATTTCTATTTTGAAATTTGATCCTTCTAAGTAATAACCATTTTAATGGTTCTTATTAATAAATATTATTTTCTCTTGGTCTTTATTTTAATTTTCCCTAAACAATAACTATTTAGTTGAATTTTAAAAATTGATTGATTATTCCCTGGAAATATAAAATTATTTTGCGTATTAAATAAAACTTGATTTGGGATCAAAGAACTGTGACTCAGGAAGTAAAAGTGAATGTTGAAGCCTGAGAATTGTGTTTCGATTTTAGGGGTAAATCAAAATATGGCAATGAAGTTGACATCCCTAGAGCAGAACCTGGAGTTGAATTACTAGGCTAAATATTGTAAAAAAGTTTTCACAACCCTGCTACAAAAGATATTAAATACGCAACCCTACATAGTAACCAAAAGAAAATGTTAAATACCTTTAATATGGATAATTGAACGAGAACAGGTGAAAATTTCTATTCGTTTATTCCTCATTGACACAAACAATTTTTCACTTCCCAAGGAAGGCCAGCCAGGAAGAAAAGAGAAAGCAAAAATTTTACAAAAGATAAAGGATCAGTTACAAAATTGTGATCCCTAATCTAAGTTAATGTATTCTCTTTGCAAGCTAGCACGCATTGAAGGAAGAAGTGACTGTATGGAAGGCATCTTCTGGACAAGGAATAGTGAGAGCACCCATTGGATGATCATACCCAAATTCTTCTTCAGCTACACTTAACAAGTCTTGAAATGAAGGCTGATTCAAGTATGATATTGGGATCACAAACCTCTTCATTTCCTCTCCCACATACAATGCTAGATGACCCTTTGGCACTTCACTTGATCTTGAAGAAGCCACTTTTGTAGTAAATGACGCCCTTCTAATTAAAGGTAAACGAAAACCCATTTTCTGTGTGGAAGAATAAGAAGAAAGTGGTTGAGTTTAGATGCTTGAGGATATTGTTGTAGATTTGAATTGCTTCTGCTGAAAAGCTTGCAAGTATGAGTATATATAGATGAATGCATTTGTTTTCCTTCAATAATTGGTGGAGAA